>JBAMJV010003933.1:0-119364 GCA_037951105.1 Echinarachnius parma | reverse complement strand
CGAAAAATTATCGCGAGTCCCGGGAGGGAAATACTCCCGAAATCGACACCTCTACAAATAGATATTGACTTTTTGACATCAGGGGGACGTTTCACCAAGATTCTTTAGCAGTTAAACTTCACTCTAAGTTAGACCAAATCTGGACAAACCACAATCACTTTCTTTTTTAAATTGCATAAATTAAACAGTTCTTTTTAAAAGGCATACATTTTGATAAAAATCAGTAATCTTGATAAAAATTTGAAAACAAATCAGTAGTCCTTGTTTTTATCAAGGAGCCTTGAAGTTATTGATAAAATTTACATTTTTTTTGGAAGTCTCAAATACCGTACTTTCATTTTTCTTGCTTTGGAATATGAATTATTCCAAGGCTACAAACGGCCTACAATAACGTTAAATTCAATTTATATTTCCTTGTGAAACGCCCCCTGAAAAAGATTAGATTACAATCCCCATCTGCATCGACACTGTGGATAGTTTCCACTTCATAAACATCATATTCAATCTTTTTTTTTCGAGGTATACAATAAACACTTGATAGATAAATGTACATTTATCTAAATTCTAAAAAATCACCAGGTTACCAGGATATGCATAATTAGTCCTTTAAAAAGTTGTACCATAATAAACACTGTAGCCTATATACCGTATAGGCCAGAGAACCTGGCCGGGGGGGGGGGGGGGGGGGGGGGAACCTGGCCAGCAAAAGGACAGGGAATAGAGATGACTTTGAAATTAGATCTGCAGAGAATGCATTGAACATGTGACTCGAAACTCATATCAAACGGTTTATCTGCTTATTGCTCATAAAATATGTGCCTATTGCTGTTCTGTATTCCTCCTGGTTATCCAGAAAACCGCCTGAAAGTCAGTCTTTACAATCCAAAATTGTGAATTTTAAAATTATTTTTTCACGATTTTTTGAGATTTCAATTTTGAGGACCTTGATTCTCGTTTTTGTCGATCTACGCTCAGTAGTTCAAATAAAAACTTACACCAATTGGACCGCAATATCGCGGTGCCTTCACTCGATCGAAAATCACGGAACGGCAAAGTGGGTTTCAGCACAGCGCGATTTTATGTACGAAGGTTCAATTTATCGCAGTGCAGGTGAACTCGGCCACAGCGCACGGCGCGTGTACAAAGTCAATGGGGCAATGTGCTGTGCGTGACTGGCCAGGTTCTCTAGTCAATAAACAATTTTAGTAATATCTACATATAAAAAAACAAAACAAACATATTGTACTACAATGGCAGCCTTGTTTAAATTGGCAGATTTGTTTACATTACAATTTAAAGCTTCTTTGCATTTAAGACGGACTTCTATCTTGTACATTTTTACCAGCCTCCTTAATATTGGCAGAGTTGTATTTATTACAATTTATAAAGCTTCTATACATTCAAGATGTAGTTCCATATGGTACATATATATATAGTACCGTAACATGACTGCAAATAACTTCAATCCCAGCGGCATTTCCACCATTCTAGGGGTTGAGTAGATATCAGTGGTCTATATACATCACAACAGAAAACTGCTATGGTTAGTACTTAGTTATCAACTGATGTAACTAAAGGTTACAGGCACCTCGATAAGTGCTGCAAGATGGCAGCCAGTGACTTCAATTCCAGAAGCATAGCCACCATTCTAGGTGTTTCAGATATCAGTGGTTCTCCACGTATAACACACTTGGCAAACTTCCATAGGAAGAAGAACTTGATTCAAGGAAATTTTTAGGTAGGATTACTTAGATTGTTGCTGCAAAATGGCTGCCAGTGACTTCATTTATGAAATCATGATTGCCATTCCAGGGGTAAGGTAGATATCAGTGGTCTCAACGGAAGGTACAGCAGAAAATTGATATGGGAAGTAGATAAAGGGATAGTTGAGTTCTGGTAAAGAGAGTACAGTTTTGGTCAAACTGAATTTCAGTAACTAAAATCTTCACCATTACATTACAAAGTAATAGTAATAAGTCCACCATATTCGAAAGGAATACAAAACTAGAAGGCCGACAAAGTCAGCATACCCACGCCTCCCATTAGCCCTGTTCTACCCCTTCGTCGGCCTCAACCCTGTTTTGCTTACCGATGCATCCTAAAAACATAGTGATCAACCGTTGAACAGAATCCCCCACAACTCCAGGCATAGTAAACTATGCTGACTGGGTATGCCTGCAGGGAGGGCTTGAAAATGCCGACATCTGTCCAATTTATTGGCGATAAATGTAACATAAATCATGAATTCAAACAAAATAAACTATTACAAACAATAACAGATACCTTATCTTCCTGATTCTGCAAACTTTTATGTCCATTTCTCTTGCATAAATATGATTTTAGATCTTTTCATGACAGCTATCTGCCGATTCGCACGTGTTTTTACTAGCTGCCTGTGTAGTATAGATATGCCTAATATTTATGCATTGCAATATGCACAACACATTACATGCGGGTGTGTACTATGTGTAAGTACATCTATTGGCATGGCGTGTGCGCCACGTTGTTTTCTTGAAATGATTTGAGACGGGAGAGACGAGGAGAGACTAGTGTGAGAAGGGAGAGGAGAAGAGAGACTGTGTGTGTGTGATAAGTACATTAGTGCGTGTGTGCCATCGCGATCGCACGGAGCACAAATAGAAATGCATAGACGGTAGTGCATTATCGGATTTCCCAAAATCCGTAACATTTCAGCGCCATTCCGTACTCCCGTAATTGTTGTCAATTTCCGTACCAATAAATACATACTCAAACTTCAAGGTTCCACAGAATTTGCAGGGGTCAACCAATCATCACCAAAATCTA
Source organism: Echinarachnius parma (assembly GCA_037951105.1). Taxonomy (NCBI): domain Eukaryota; kingdom Metazoa; phylum Echinodermata; class Echinoidea; order Clypeasteroida; family Echinarachniidae; genus Echinarachnius; species Echinarachnius parma. Next base: position 116,559 of record JBAMJV010003933.1, on the reverse strand, counting down.
ATCGATTCTTCCATGTCACTATCCAAACATTCCCTGAAAATTTGGTGCAAATCCGTTCACCCGTTCTCTAGTTATCTTGTACACAAACAAACAAAAAAAAAAACAAAAAAAAAAAAAAACAAACAAACAAACAAACAAACAAACATACGGAACCCTTTACATAACCCCCTGCCGATTTCATCGGCGTGGGTAATTACAAATGACTAAGTAAAAAGCATGTTATCATTCAAAAAGCCCTCTATACCAAAACTCAACTATCCCTTTAAACACAAAAATGTTAGCTAGGATTACGTTGGTTCCTGCTGTAAAACGGATCTGATTATATGAGTATTGTGACTCGAGTCCACCATGGCACTCGGAGGGTTGAAGGCAACGTTACCTGGATAATAACCTGGTCCCGTAACATAAAGATTCACGATTAATCAGACAATTGATAGTACGATCAAATCATCAATCGTACGATCAAATCATCAATCGTACGATCAATTGACTGATCGTACGATTGATCGTGAATCTTTATCTTACAGGGCCCTGATTGGTTGGTGTAAAATGGCGACCAGTGACTGCGTGCACTTGATCACGAACACCCTATCCAGGTATTAAGTAGATCAGTAGCTGGGAAAGGATGAGGCAACTGAGGCGAGGATGACGACGTAGTACACGATGATGAAGATGATTGCAGCGACCTCCAGTACGATGCCCGAGACGAGACCGGCGATAGACCAGTTCTTGGCGGAACGGGAGGATTCCTCTGCACCGGCAAAGTCCCCGGACAGGTGACGGTTTCGCACCTGTTATTGATGGAAGAAGCACAATTGTTAAACAAATTACATGATGAGGATGATTATGATGATGATGATGATGATGATGATGAAGGTGTTGATGGGGATGTTGATGATGTTGATGATGATGTTGATGATGATGTTGATGATGATGATGATGATGGTGTTGATGATGATGATGATTTAGAACACGATGTCTTTGACGAGACCGGCGATAGATCAGTTATTGGTGAAACGCGAGGCTGCCTCTGCACCAGCAGTCACCCTTCTGGTGACGGTTTCACACCTGTTACATAAGAAGCACAATTGTTAAACAAACAAAATGATGAGGATGATGTTGATGATGATGTTGATGATGATGATGAACGTGTTGATGAGGATGATGATGATGTTCATGATGATTTTGATGATAATTATGGCGTTGATGATGATGATAAAGGTGATTTTGAACACGACGTCTGTGACGAGACGGGCGATAGGCCAGTTCTTGGTGGAACGCGAGGCTGCCTCCGCACCAGCAAAGTCACCGGACTGGTGAGGGTTTCGCACATCTGCTAACGAGGAAGCACAATTGTTAAACAAAGTACATGATGATGTTGATGATGTTGATGTTGATGAAGGTTTTATAAATTTAATGCATGAAAATGAATAAAAATTGCAGAAACGGATGACAAAAAGTGTGAAATCACCATCCACATTATCCACTTCATAATCAACATCAACATTTTTAGTGTAAGCTTGTCTGAATATTGCTGATTTGTAATACTCATCATTGGGGTCGTCATCATCACCACCACCACTCATCATCATCATCCTAATCCCTAATGGCCTAATCTTATCATCCCCACTATCATCAAAATCATCATCATCATCACCACTAAAGAGACACTGATTTTCCGCGATCGCGAAAAACGGACGGAAATCGCGGAATTGACAATTTGAAACAGAAAAAAACAAACAAAAACTAGATGGATCTTCGACTGCGCGCAGTCGAAAATGATGCCTCCGCCATTACGCAATTTATTCATATCAAGCCCAAATCAACATGTACACAGAATTAATTCTGTCAACTAAATTTTGATGGTACTCTGTCTTTTAGATCTTGACGTATCACAATTATGAGCTATAAGTGACCTTGACCTTTGCCCTCATGATCCCAAAATCTAATGACTACAATTGTTCCCTAAGATACATTCAGGTATCAAGTTGGATTGAAATCTGATATTCAGTTCTTGAGATTTCCAATCTCAAGCTACTTTTACATATAATGAGCCCTGTGACCTTTGACCTCATGACCCCAAAAATCTAATCAGTTCATTGGCTCTCCAAGGTACATACATGTACCAAGTTTGGTCAGAATCTGTCAATCCCTTCTTGAGATAACGCGATCACAAGCTATTTTTGCATGAGCTCTGTGACCTTTGACCTCATGACCCCAAAATCTAATCAGATCATTGGCCCCCCAAGATACATACATGTACCATGTTTGGTCAGAATCCGTCAATCCGTTCTTGAGATAACGCGATCACGAGCTATTTTTGCATATATAATGAGCTCTGTGACCTTTGACCTCATGACCCCAAAATCTAATCAGATCATCGGCCCCCCAAGATACATACATGTACCAAGTTTGGTCAGAATCTGTCAATCCCTTCTTGAGATAACGCGATCACGAGCTATTTTTGCATATATAATGAGCTCTGTGACCTTTGACCTTTGACCTCATGACCCCAAAATCTAATCAGATCATTGGCACCCCAAGTTACATACATGACCCAAGTTTGGTGAAAATCCGTCAATCGGTTCTTGAGATAACGCGATCACGAGAACGGGACGTACGGACATACGGACGTACGTACGTACGTACGTACGTACGTACGTACGGACGGACGGACAACCCGAAAACATGCCGCCTCCGGCTACTTCGTTGCGGAGGCATAAAAACAATTATTAATTTTTTTAATATACATTTTTTTTTCTTCTTTTTTTCGGAGCTTGTTTCCGAAAAAAACAAAACCGGGACCTGATGGTGACGGTCGGGAACCGATGTGACCGACTGAGCCAACTCAGCCTTAATCATTATTGAATAAATTTTAAAGATATTTACTCTCTGGCCTGTGGTAAGTCCTTCCTGATATCAGGCATGACACATTCCCCCAAATTTGGATGATTTGTGGGTGAAAATCATGATTTCTGAAAATCAATTATCTACCATGTCATAATAAAAACGATTTGCACCCTACTCATTGAATTTTGTATGAAGTTCTATATAAATGGAATTTGCAGTTTTTCTGAAACGGAAAATCAGTGTCTCATCAACATCATCATTCATCTCTTCTATTATGCGAGTATAAAGGAGATAAAATGAGAGTTGTATGGAGCCTAGCTTTCGAACCAAGCAGGATTTTCATCAGGACAGAAATGACAGTGATACTTACTTCCATGCTCTTGACATCATCATCATCTCTTTTATACATTTGAGTATAAGGCCATGAAAAATAAATTGTTGCATTGGCGTAACCCGCCCGACCCTAAAAATACCGCCGACCCTAAAGGTTTTTTCTGATTTTTTTGTTTTTTGTTTTGCGATTGCGATATGTGTGTTATATGTGTGTATGTGTGTGTGTTTTTGTGCATTTGTGCGAATCCTGCAAAAAAAAAAAAAAAAAACCCTACCTACATTGTACCTACCCTAATTTTTGGTTCCCCATTACTCCAATCCAACAATTTATTTTTTGGGGCCTAAAGGAGATAAAATGTGTCATATATTATGAAGCCTAGCTTTTGAACCTAGCAGGATTTTCATCAGGGCAAAAATGACAGTGACTTGTTACTTACTTCCATGCTCTTGACAATGGCGACGATGCCAAACGGAAGGCAACAGCATACAGTGACACAGATTGCGAATGCAAGGTAGTCACTCGGCTGGACCTGTGACTCGCGCACAATCACAGTGGTCTGCGGTGCAGCCTACAGAGAAAATACAAGAAAACATGAATAAAATAAGAGTTAGAATAAGTGTCTCTCGCACAATCACAGTGGTCTGAGGTGCAGCCTACAGAAAATACAAGAAAAGTAGAAAACATAAACAAAAAATAGTTATAATAAGTGCCAAAATACCAACAGGAAGGCAGCATGCGGATGAGAAGGTGACACCGATTGCAACCGCAAGGTAGTCGCTGCATGGGCTGGAATTGTGACTTGCGCACAATCACAGTGGTCTGCGGTGCAGCCTAAAGAGAAAAACAAAACAGTAAATGCCAATTTTTAAATTCGTAATTTGGCAGATAAAGGTACAATCATACTCTACACAAAATATTGTCCCGAGAGATATCTTACTCATAACACACAATGTAAGTCTGAAGGCGGGACACGATTACAAGTATCACAGAGTTACAATAAGTGCCAAAATACCAAACGGACGGCAACAGCAGACAGTGACACAGATTGCAATCACAAATGCTTAAACAAAATAAATAGAGTTTATAATAAGTGTCTCTCGCACAATCACAGTGTGGTCTGCGGTACGGCCTAAAGAGAATACAAGAAAACATGAATACAAAATGCTGACAAAAAAAAAAATCGAGTTACAAAAAGTGTCTCTCGCACTATCACAGCCTGCGGTACGGCCTAAAGAGAATACAAGAAAACATGAATAAAAAATGCTTTAAAAAAAAATAGTGTCTCTCGCACAATCACAGTGGTTTGCGGTACGGCCTAAAGAGAATACAAGAAAACATTAAAAAAAGTTTGGAGCTGGGGAAATACAAATTTCAGGCATCAGGTAGTAGACCAAATAAGGTGTAGACCAACTGAATGTAAAGCAAGAGAAAAAGAAAACAGTAATGCCATTTTCGTAATTCATAATGTTAAACTAAAATTCAGTTTGACCAAAACTCAACTATCCCTTTAACAGAATTTTAGTAACCAAAACCTGCACCATAACAGTACAAAATAATAGTTGCAACTCCACCATGCTCAAAAGGTATAGAAAATTACAAACGACTAAGTAAAAACCCGGTTATCATTCAAAATAGCTGTTACAACTAAAGAGGGCGCTCTCTAAAAAAAATCATTGGTTTGAACCATTTTCATACAAAATTGTGCATGTGATGATTTGTTGAAATAATGATTAAATAGAGATATCATCAACTATTTAAAAACCTCTTTTGAATTTTTTTGAAAGAAGTGTATACGAATTGTATGCATTTTTTTAAAAAGTCAAGATTTCGTCTAGTTAAACTATATATAAATAAAATATTTTGAAATCAAATTTTACAACCTTGAGAGCATTTGAAAGGGAATGATTCTCATTTCACATGTTTCATTCAATGCTCTTTCTAATGGAATTAAAACTAATGCTGTAACTGACCTTGATGATCGGATCGTTTGATCGGATCGGCAAAATTTTATCGATCTTCGAAATCGGATCGATGATCGGGATCGGATGATCGGCTATTAAAAAAAAAAAAAAAAAAAAAAAAAAAGCTTTAATTTGCATCACTTTGCAACAAAACTGGTTCGTTACTTACTGCACATTTTTGTTCTGGTCACTCGATAGTCCGCCGTAGTATTTTTTATAAACATTAAAGCCATTTGGACGACTTAAATCAATATTTTGGATGCGCCGAGGCTGCTTGCTCGGAGCTGTTCATCGCGCAGGGCTGGCGCTAGCGTGGCCAACCGGTAGAGATACGGCGGAGAAGACCGTCAGCGGATCGCGAGGCTATGCTTTCACGTGCTTTATAACGGCATCGCGGCGCAGCATGCACGCAGGTAGCACGCGACAGGATCTATCTCCGTCCATGTGACCTATTTTTGTTGATGTTGTTGTTATAATTATAGTTACTTAACTTTTGCAATTTGTTGTTTTTAGTTTGACATCGTTTTTTTATGCTGTTGCTGCATGCATTTTCAGTCAGATTTTTGCGCATCGCTTGTTTATTTTATCCTGTTTCCTTAATTGAATTGCAGCTTGATTATTAATATTACTCAGTATAAAATAATAATTAAGAATAAGATATTTTGATTTCTTTGTTGCTGTTTTTCACGACTGATTTTCTAAAAAATAACTGGAGTTTATTTAACTTTTTTGTTATTCTTTGTTCTCCTTTAGAATCAGTTTAACTCGATCAACAAGTTGGGTACATGATGTATTATAAGCTACATGCAGTAAATAATTCTGAAAAAACAAAAAACAATAGAAAACATAAAATTAAGGGGACATTTTTAAAATAAACAAAGTAATAGTAATACACAGGTGTACCCCCAATAATTTTCGTGCCCCCCCCCCCCCCCCCCAACCAGTCTGACCACCTTCGCCACTGGCTACATGTGTTTGTTTGTTTGTTTGTATTTGATTAGTGTGTATTGCTTTGTTATTTTGCAACTAGTACATAAGTTTGTTCGCTAATTACTTGTACCAATAGCCCCAATACCGATCCCCACGTCATTCAACAATCCGAAATGTTTTAAATGTACTAAAAATAATAGCCCCCGCCCCCAAACTTTCCGTCGTCCGGCGTATAGGCCTACTCAAGAAACAAAGTACCCTCCCCCAGTCTACTGAGAAGTGAGAAGGCTGCCACCCCCTCCCCGATACAAAACGAGTACCGGGTATTATATTTTAAAATATATAAATTATTGTTATGTACACAGAGTATAATAATAATAACAATAATATCGATTTATATAGCGCCTAATATGATTGATAAATGACGGAAATGATGAACTGATGAGGATGACAATGAATGATCATTATGAAGATGGCGATGCCAATGATTATTATGATAAAAAAGAGGATGGTAATGATCCATGATGAAGATGAGGATGATGGTGCATGTTTGACTGGTGATGATTATAATAATTACTAACATCGAGACGGACAAAGTGCCATTATAATGGAGCTAGGGGCGAAGCAAGAACATTGTAAACTGCGTCGTGGCAACTCCCCGATAAAATGTAAGTAGTATATAATTTATTATTATTATTAATTGCGTTACGTACAATTATTGCAATATATGGGGAGGTCCTCAATACAGTGTGACAAAAAAATGAAGAAAGCGTTAGCCTAATGGCAGTGTGAACGAAATAATTACAGTTCCCCAATTTGCGTGCCCCACCCCCCCCCCCTGAAAAAATACAAAATCACACGGTCGCACATAAACTAAATCATAATCGGGGGCCGCAGAATGTTTTGATTTTGGGGGTGGGGGCTGACCACATTTCAATTGTTATCATAACTATCTTATCATCACCATTATTTTCAATTTGACGTTTATATTATGATGTTTTTCATCAAGTATACAATTTCACAAGCCGCCATCCGTCGGAAATAATAAGTATTTATATTTTGAACATCATCATGAGTACATACAAATAAAAATCGCCCCGTCGCACATGGAAACTAAATCATAATCAGGGGCCGCATTGATATTGGGGGATGGGGGAGGGGGCTGACCACATTGTCCACATTTCAATTGTTATCATGATTATCTTATCATCGCCATTATTTTCAATTTGACGTTTATATTATGATGTTGATCATCAAGTATACAATTTCACAAGCCGCCATCCATAGAAATAATAGAGTATTTATATTTTGAACATCATCACGAGTACATACAAATTAAAATTGCATGGTCGCACGGAAACTAAATCATAATCATGGGCCGCAGAATGTTTTCGGGGTGGGAGGAGGGGGCCGACCACATTTCAATTGTAATCATAATTATCTAATCATCACCATTATTTTCAATTTGACATTTATGTTATGATGTTTATCATCAAGTATACACTTTCACGAGCCATCATCCTACTAGAAATAATAAAGTATTTATATCATGAACATCATCATGAGAAAGAGTACATATGAATTATTAATCATAACAAAAACGCATAGTCGCACTATCCATGGTCGCACGTGAAACTAAATCATAATCAGCGGTCACAGAATTATGTTTTTGATATTGGGGGGGGGGGGGGGGGTGGTGGAGTTGGCTGACCACATTTCAATTGCATTATCATAAGTATCATTTTAAGTCCCCCATGCTCATGTTTATCTCATCTTCCTCGTCATTACATTTATACTCAAAGCGTAAACAAATTATAATTCTTTAAATTGAAAGAAGGATCGGCCGAATGTAGTCCTCGCACGCGCAACACAAGTCAAAATTGGAGCGTCCGTCATCTTCCTAAAAAGGAAAGAAAAAAAAAACATGTTATGATTATGTTTATATAGTTAAATTTTGACGCCATTAGTCAATAACAACATATCAAACAATTTATATACTCTCTCGATCTCCCGGAATTCGGGGACCGGGAGATCGAGAGTGCAAATTTACAGTTTATATTATACATGTATACTAATATAATTATGTACCAGCTTTCCCCTGAATCTTAGGCCTTGCTGGCGACTATATAGATCAACAAATCGTTTTTATGTCCTCTTCCATAATTTATCAGCATTCTCTATCAGTCGGCCGACAGTAAAAGACTGAATTTAACATGTAAAAGAGGATATGAAAACGATAATTCGTTGATCTATAATAGCTTGCGACATAGGACACGCATGCCGCCCGCATGCATGCACGGCGCCAGCGCGGCGCCGATCGTGCGCGCGCCGGGTCTGACGGCCTGGAGTTCATGTGAACATCCGTCGGGAATATCGTTCAAATGACTAGCAATTTTGCGAGTCTTGTTCCGATTTTCGCCTTTCAAAACGAAGTAAACTAACAAAGAGTATCTCGAAAATAAAATTTTTTTCAAGTAAATGATATAGATTGTCCCTTTTTAAAATTTCAATTCCGATATTCTTGCAAAGAAAATGGATGGTTTTCTCCCGGGATTTTTTTTTTTTCACATAAGTCATAACACATAAAAAAAACAAAAACAAAATTTCATCCGATCCGATCTCCGATCTTTTCTGCATGATCGGAAATCGGCAAAAACGGCAAAAAAGCCATGATCGGATCGGGATCGGCATGCCGATCCGATGATCGGTTACAGCGTTAATTAAAACCAACCAATTTCATGTCATGGGGCATTTCCAATACTCAAGTGTACCTTTAAAGATCAAAATGTACAATCATACTCGACACAAATAATTGTCTTTTAAAAGATATCTTACTCATTGCGCACCAAGGTATTTTTGAAGATGATTGAAAGTATCACACATTTTATTTTTAAAATTATTTTTCAGCAGATCTCAGATTAGGTTCTCAAAAAGATGAACTTCTCGTTTAGGGTCTCAAAAACTCGGCTTACTTACTTAGGGTATCAAAAACTAGTTATAACTTGCTTGGGGCTTTACAAAAAATTGATTACTGGCTTAGCATAGGCGCCGGAAGTGGGGGGGCAGGGGGGGCGGCCGCATTAACCTAGATCGATAAATCTATCACTATCATTGCCTCGACGGCAATATCGTGTATTAGGCCCCACCACCGCTATACTGTATACACTTATGTAGCCAACTATAGCCACTAAATCTGACCTATAGCCACTAAATCTGACCTATAGCCATTGATCTGACCAATAGCCATTGATCTGACCTATAGCCACCAAATTAGGGTTAGGGTTAGGGTTTGGGTTAGGGTTTAGTTATGGTTATGGTTATGGTTAGGTTATATGCATACAGTATAGCAGTGGTGGGGCCTAATACACGATTATGCCAAAGGGTTTTCATCAGTGAACTGTTCAAATATGAACACAAACATTTGTCATGAATTTAAAGGGGTAGTTTAGTTTTGGTAAGGCACAACTTTAGTACCCAAACATGGACAGTAACATTATAAAACTTATAGTTTGAACTCCACCATGCTCGAAAGGTATACAAAATTACAAACGACTAAGTAAAAAGCCCGTTATCATTAAAAAAAGAGCCATTTAAACTCAAGAGGGCGCTCTCTAAAAAGGCATTGGTTTCAACCCTTTTTCATACAAAATTATGCATGTGATGTTTTATTGAAATAATGATTAAATAGAGGGATCATCAACAACTATTTAAAAAGCGCTTTTGAAAAAATTTTGAAAAAGTCCAAGCATTTTCTTATTTTTTTGAAAAATTCAGCTAATTATTTGGGCCCCAAATAATTATAGGATCAGATATATTTATTGATATTTCAGCCGTTTCTGGGCCGATTTTGACCAAATAAAGTTTATTCTGCCATTAAAACTGCATGTTCTCGCAAATTCGACACTCAGTTTTTCATTACCTCACAAAAAAATTGTGATGTGCAGCGCCCTCTCTACCAAAACTAAACTACCCCTTTAAGATGAATGCGCTTAAACCTGCTGAATTTTGTTTACAATATATGAAGAATGCACTACCACCTACCACCCACCACCACTATGATCATTATCATTATCACTATCATCATCATCATCATCACCATCCATCACCATCATCATCACCATTAGTGCTGTGGAACAACTGCAGAATACCCCACCACCGGAGAGCATACCTTTTTTGCGACCAACGCCTACGTTGAGACGATCGAATATATTTTTTTAGTGCGCCCCCTGCGTTGTGCTAGAGCAGAGACGATCGATTCACATTGGTACCAATACAGTATACGTACACGTCCGTATATTATGTAGCTAGCAAGCTAGCTAGCTCAAGCTCAGGCGCAGGCCGGCGAAGCGAGTCTCGATGTTCATCTAGCATGCAATCGCGCGCGCATGCATGCATGACCGATAATGCATGCATTGTAAAGTCGATGCAGCGGTAGCGCTGCTTGCGCTTACATGTACAAACTCCGATCTCGGCTACGCGCGCACACCATCTGCATCGATGGGGTGCACAACCACGCACGTGCGTGGTGTCTGTCTTGGACAAATTCTGCCTTTGTAATTATTGGCCTCGGACCTACTCAGCCTACGTTGTCCTACGCTGCCTACTTTGACATCTGTCATTATTGGCTCTTACCCACGCAGCCTACGTTGACCTACGTTGCCTACTTTGACATCTTTCCAATCTGTCATTATTGGCTCTTACCCACGCAGCCTACGTTGACCTACGTTGTCTATTTTGACATCTTTCCAAGCTGTCATTGTTGGCTCTTACCCACGCAGCCTACGTTGACCTACGTTGCCTACTTTGACATATTTTCAAGCTGTCATTATTGGCTCTTACCCACGCAGCCTACGTTGACCTACGCTGCCTACTTTGACATCTTTGCAAGCTGTCATTATTGGCTCTTACCCACGCAGCCTACGTTGACCTACGTTGCCTACTTTGACATCCTTCCAAGCTGTCATTATTGGCTCTTACCCACGCAGCCTACGTTGACCTACGTTGACGTCATTATTGACAAAAAAACATTTTATTGGCCTTGTACCTACGTAGCCTACGTTGACCTACGCTGCCTACGTTGACGTCATTATTGGCTCTTACCCACACAGCCTACGTTGACCTACGTTGCTTACTTTGACATCTTTCCAAGCTGTCATTATTGACTCTTACCCACGCAGCCTACGTTGACCTACGTTGCCTACTTTGACATCTTTCCAAGCTGTCATTATTGGCTCTTACCCACGCAGCCTACGTTGACCTACGTTGACGTCATTATTGACAAAAACATTTTATTGGCCTTGTACCTACGTAGCCTACGTTGACCTACGCTGCCTACGTTGACGTCATTATTGGCTCTTACCCACACAGCCTACGTTGACCTACGTTGCCTACTTTGACATCTTTCCAAGCTGTCATTATTGACTCTTACCCACGCAGCCTACGTTGACCTACGTTGCCTACTTTGACATCTTTCCAAGCTGTCATTATTGGCTCTTACCCACGCAGCCTACGTTGACCTACGCTGCCTACGTTGACGTCATTCCAAGGTGTCATTATTGGCCTTGCCCCTCAAAAATGTTGTTTGACGAAATAACCCCCCCCCCCTTCCAAAAATATTCACGGACACCTACCCCCGCTCCCCCCCCCCCTTTATTGGTTCTTACCCACGCAGCCTACATTGACCTACGTTGCCTACTTTGACATCTTTCCAAGCTGTCATTATTGGGTCTTACCCACGCAGCCTACGTTGACCTACGCTGACGTCATTCCAAGCTGTCATTATTGGCCTTGCCCCTTAAAAATGTTGTTTGACGAAATAACCCCCCCCCCCTCCCAAAATATTCACGGACACCCACCCCCGCCCCCTTTATTGGTTCTTACCCACGCAGCCTACGTTGACCTACGTTGCCTACTTTGACATCTTTCCAAGCTGTCATTATTGGCTCTTACCCACGCAGCCTACGTTGACCTACGTTGACGTCATTCCAAGCTGTCATTATTGGCCTTGCCCCTTAAAAAGTTGTTTGACGAAATAACCCCCCCCCCCCCTCCCAAAATATTCACGGACACCCATCCCCGCCCCCCCCCCCTCCCTCAAAACATATTAACTGACACCCCCCGCCCCCCCCCCCCTTTATTGGTTCTTACCCACGCAGCCTACGTTGACCTACGTTGCCTACTTTGACATCTTTCCAAGCTGTCATTATTGGCTCTTAACCACGCAGCCTACGTTGACCTACGCTGCCTACGTTGACGTCATTCCAAGCTGTCATTATTGGCCTTGCCCCTCACGAAATAACCCCCTCCCCCTTCAAAAATATTCACGGACACCCACTCCCCTCACAAATTCTTCACCGACACCGACACCAAAAGAATCTTCACTGGTACCCCCTCTCGAAAAAATCTTCACTGACACCCCCCTTGAAAAATCTTCAGACACCCCCCCCCCCCCCCCCCCCTTGAGATTCACATCCCTCCCCCACCCCCGCCCCCTTCGAAATTCGAAAGAGTCTTCACCGGTATTGATATTCATAGTATAAAATTTGAAACATTACCATATATTAATATGTAATGGTCTAGAGAGTTGCATATATATTTACGGATGGTTAAACAAATCCACTGAATGGAAATTCATCTGCAAGCTTTTATGTTCCGAGTATGGATATTATTGAAAAAAAGAGTCTAATAATTTTAGTTCATCATATAAAGCTGAATTAGTTGCTATAATTCTTGCAATGAATTGGCTAGAACAATTTGATAATTTATATGTTGGAACTGTTATATTTATTGATTGTTTGAGTACCATTGTTTGGAATTCCCTTGAACCAAGAACTGCACAATCAGTCAGTATTTATGTTTTTAAGCGCAAGTTGAAGTTACTTTTCTTGAGTCGATATTGCCTAGATTGATAGTTTTGATTCTTATTAGGTACAATGTGAGAAAATTATCTGCTACAGTATATAGGTATGCATACTTCTAATTCTACTCCTGTTTCTCAAATCATCTCCTGTCTTGTTTTGTTTTGTGTGTGTTTTCAGTCTAGTTTTTTTGCTTCTCTTTCTCGCTCTATCGTGTCTTTTGTCCTGTTACTCGTGGTATTTTCCTGCTTTTTCTGTAAATAGCCATTATTTAGTAGTCAGTAGTTTTTATTTTTATCACACATATTTATGTTTATATATTTTTTTCTCAGTTCATTAGTTTAGCTTTATTTTCTGTAAGCATTTTAATGTATTCAGTGTTTCTATTTGACGAGTTTGTCTATATTGACATACTCATAAGCAACTTACGAGGGACCTTAATTCCACAAGCTTTGCTTTCAACCTAGGTCACCTCATCTTTCTATTGTAACGCCATATTCAGTCAATTTTGTTATGTTCATGTCATATTTGTAATGTGTGTTATATAAGAAAGATAAATAAAATAAACTTGAAAACTTGAAACTTGAAACATAATGGCGATAAGAAATTGGAAAGAAGATGTATGCGTATTAAACATCAAGGAATCCACGTATTCCTTGAGTGGATTCCCGGACATTGCGGTGTTGTAGGTAATGAGATTGCAGACCTCTCAGCGAAACAAGGCCCTTGGACACACTTTTATTGAAATAGAAAATAAATTGAATGAATGAAGTAAATGCAATATTATTATTACATGTTGTAAATATGTGGCAGGAAAGGTGGAATGCCTCGAATAGTTTCTTTAAGAAAGTAAAAAAGACGGGAAAAAGAATATAAATATGAAATATATTGATATATGGTGCTCTAAAAATCGAAAAAAAATGAAGTAGGTATTGTTACACAGGATTCGAATGGGGTGTCTTGGACTCAATGCACATTTATATAAAATTGGTCTTAACCTTAATAAGGCCGGGGGGGGGGGGCATAATGCCCCCCCCCCCCCCCCCCCCCTCCTCCGCGATTTTTTGTTTTGCTCCAAAACGCTGTACAATGACGCGCCGCTGCTTGGTGGCTTTTTTCTTTCGGGTATTGCGCACATTTTAAAACAACAATTTTGAAAATCGGACCTACCGTTACAAAGTCACGTGACCTTTTGTCTATGCATGTCAGCCCGAAAATCGCTCAAGTTTGTGATTTGTGTACAAAACATATGGAAATATCAATTTTCGTAAAATGAGGTGTATCATTAGTTATTTGGTGTTGTTTACATTTTATATGTTGGTTTGGGGGTTCAAAATAATTAAATTATAGTTAGAAATAGAATAAACAATAAAGCAATAAAATACATAAGTTAAAAAAACAAACAAATACATATAAGAAATTAACAAAAAAAAATAAAACATAAGGAAGAACCGGGTTCTTCCAAATTGTTGTATTATCATTCCACATGCTCTAAAGAATATATGTAGTGAAAACCATAGTTAAATTATGCAGAATATAATATGATTTATGGGTAAAAATATGAATTTCATGACTTATTTGCATAAATTACCATAAATATGCAAATTATTGAGTTAAAAAAAAAAAATCAAAATTACCATTGTATTCTATACACTTCACTTATCATGCGTGCGCATTTTTACGGCGATCGGCCGCTTCGCGGCTGAGATCTTAGGGGGGGGGGGGGGGCATAATGGCCCCCAGCCTGCTGAAGACCTCAAATAGCCCGGCCTCTTTAGGGTTAAATTATCTGGCAATTGTCAGTTTTGTAATGAAATTGAATCTTTTGAACACTTTCTTGTTGATTGTACGAAATATATCATTGAAAGGACAATGTTATTTGTAGAATTAGGAACAAATGAAAAACAAGATATTTATATAAGATGATTGAAATATTCAATATAAAATTGCAAGTGGCATTGATTAATTTCATTTATAGAACTAGGAGGTTTGAGGAATAGCAAAAAAGGATTTGTATTTAGATTAGTGTAAATATTCGGCTTAGCATCCAGCTATTATATTGTTGTTAGTGTAAGTTTATCTTATATATAATTACATGTACTAACAAATTGATGTATTCTATGTAAAAGAGCACACTGAATGAGTGCTTTACTTGATTTGTGTTGAATTTTTGAAATTGATTAATTCTACAGTCTTTGGTAAGATGTAATTTACGTCATGTTTGAAAATATAGCGATGGTCACGTGACATCCTTTTGACCAATCACACACCAGTATCTATATAGGTCATATAATACACTGTATAACGAAATATGACATGCTTTTGTTAATTACGTATATTTATATACTGAATATATTGCATATTTGTAGCATGACATACTTTCGCATGAACATCAATATAAAACGATGAAAATCTATATAAAACAACAACAAAAAACAGATAATGTGCGAGAACAGGGAAAGGGATAGTAGAGATCGGCAAGTCAGAAGAACAATGTCATTTTTAGAGAATACTTATAATACATGTATGTCAGTATCATGATCATTAGAACCATTTGTATGAAAAATATGTACATATTTACCAATTGAATTGAATTGAAAATGGTTTATTGAATAAAAGTACATGGCAGCTAAAAAGCTGAATTGCGTACAATTTTACAAAGTCATACAAATAAATAACATAATATGAATATAAAATTTGATATACAAAGACATAAACATATTAATACTGCATTACTTTAAAACGCCAACTTCTAGATTGGCATAATCAGCCATGTAAAAAAGAATTTAAATTGATAAAATGTCTGCACGATTATCGTAAAACTAAATCAACCAGAAAGTGCGATGCTAAAGCTTAGTGGAAATTATTATGTTTTTATTGTTACGATTGCATATTGCAAGCAATACTAATATGCATATTAACGATTAAGCATGAATATAAACAACCAAACACCCTATCCGATGGACATTATACATAGTGTTACTATATTTTGGGAAGGCATGCCACCCGGCCCGTTTTTTTTTGGGGGGGGGGGGGGGGAGGGGGGGGGGGGGGGGGGCAGGCAGTACACGGGGCACCCTTGCAAGACTGTGTTGACCAGTTTTCTAAAGGTTAACACTCTATTGAATGCTGCCACCCTTTCCATTCATCAAAATTGTTGAATTTGATACCATTTTAATGGAAATTATCTCTTCCTTACGATGGCGTATTAATCGTAAGGATTATGCAAATGGGGTGTGTGCAGCGAACCGGAATATGGAGATGGGTCGAGTGTGAAATCAGACAAAAAGATATGGAGTTGACAAAAAATCAGAGCGTTGCATTTTTTCGAGCTTTTGGGAGGATTTTTGAGCATTTCAAATAAAATATTCATGATTTAAATTGATATCAACTGAAAGCCCAACAACTGTTCTGTATGAACATGTGACATTTATAATGATTTTTGTAAAGGGCAGCTGCAGGGAGATTAATGTGGGGGAGCCTCAAAAGTGACCCATTTCAAAACGCTCTGATTTGGTGTCGGTATCTGTATTTCATTGTGTAGAGGATGTAATGCGACTTGAATGAGTTGGCCATGAATGAGAGGAATTCAATTGAAAACGCATGAATAGTGCCTTGAAATCAGAGCGTTTCAAAATGGGTCACTTTTGAGGCTCCCTCCCATTCATCTCCCTGCAGCCGCCCTTTACAAAAATCATTATAAATTTCACATTTTCATACACAAGAGTTGTTGGGCTTTCCGTTGATATCATATTTGATCATGAATATTTTATTTGAAATGCTAGGGTATGTTTAGCGTTGAAATGAGAGCGACCCGTACCACACTATAACCAATACACGGGACCAATCTGAAGCTGATTGTGTGCTGCTGCCATGGCGCAATTATTCTTCTTCCATTTTTATTCATATAAGTATGAATAGTTAATACCCTAACTAACCCTCCACTTAGTCAAGATGACGCAATTATTCGTCTTCCCTAACTAACCCTTCACTTAGTTCAAATGGCGCAATTATTCTTCTTCCATTTTGATTCATAAGTATGAATAATTAATACCCTAACTAACCCTCCACTTAGTCAAGATGACGCAATTATTTGTCTTCCCTAACTAACCCTGCACTTAGTTCAAATGGCGCAATTATCAGTTTGAATAAATATTACCCTATAACTAACCCTCCACTTAGTTCAAATGGCGCAATTATTCTTCTTCCATTTTGATCCGTAAGTATATAATTAATACCCTAACTAACCCTGCAATTAGTTCAAATGGCGCAGTTATTCTTCTTCCATTTTGATTCATAAGTTTTAATAAATAATACCCTAACTAACTCTCCACTTAGTCAAAATGACGCAATTATTCTTCTTCCATTTAGATTCATAAGTATTAACCCTAATAAGGCCGGGGGGGGGCCATAATGGCCCCCCCCCTCCGGAATTTTTGTTATTGCTCCAAAACGCTGCAAGATGACGCGCCGCTGCTTGGTGACTTTTTTCTTTCGGGTCTTGCGCACGTTTTAAAACAAAAATTTCGAAAATCGGACCCTCCGTTACAAAGTCACGTGACCTTTTGTCTATGCATGTCAGCCCGAAAATCGCTAAATTTTGTGATTTGTGTACAAAACATATGGAAATATCAATTTTCATAAAATGAGGTGTATTATTAGATATTTGGTGTTGTTTACATTTTATATGTTGGTTTAGGGGTTCAAAACAGTTAAATTATAGTTAGAAATAAAATAAACAACAAACAATAAAATACATAAGTTAAAAAAACAAAGAAATACATAAGAAATTAATAAAACAATAGAAAACAAAAGGAAGAACCGGGCTCTTCCAATTTTTTTTGTTGTAGTATCATTCCAAATGCTCTAAAGAATATATGTAGTGAAAACCAGAGTTTAATTATGAAGAATATATGATTTATGGGTAAAAATATGAATTTCATGACTTATTTGCATAAATTACCATAAATATGCAAATTAATGAATTTTTCAAAATTTTAAAAATTACCATTGTATTCTATACACTTCACTTATCACGCGTGCAAATTTTTACGGCGATCGGCCGCTCCGCGGCCGAGATCTTAGGGGGGGGGGCCATAATGGCCCCCCCCCGGCCTGCTGAAGACCTCAAATAGCCCGGCCTTAATAGGGTTAATAATAAATACCCTAGCTAACCCTCCACTTACTCAAAAAGGCGCAATTATTTTCTTCCATTTCGATTCATAAGTATGAATAATAATTAATACCCTAACTAACCCTCCAGTTAATTAGTTCAAATGGCGCAATTATACTTCTTCCATTTTGATTCATAAGTATTGATAATTACATGTAATACCCTAACTAACCCTCCATTTAGTCAAAATCACTAACTAACCCTCCATTTAGTCAAAATGACGCAATTAATCCTCTTCAATTTTGATTCATAAATTTTAATAAATATTACCCTCACACACCACTAAGTTCAAATGGCGCAATTCTTCTTCTTCCATTTTGATTCATAAGTATGAATAATTAATACCCTAACTAACCCTCCACTTAGTCAAGATGACGCAATTATTTGTCTTCCCTAACTAACCCTGCACTTAGTTCAAATGGCGCAATTATCAGTTTGAATAAATATTACCCTATAACTAACCCTCCACTTAGTTCAAATGGCGCAATTATTCTTCTTCCATTTTGATCCGTAAGTATATAATTAATACCCTAACTAACCCTGCAATTAGTTCAAATGGTGCAGTTATTCTTCTTCCATTTTGATTCATAAGTTTTAATAAATAATACCCTAACTAACTCTCCATTTAGTCAAAATGACGCAATTATTCTTCTTCCATTTAGATTCATAAGTATTAATAATAAATACCCTAGCTAACCCTCCACTACTCAAAAAGGCGCAATTATTTTCTTCCATTTTGATTCATAAGTATGAATAATAATTAATACCGTAACTAACCCTCCACTTAATTAGTTCAAATGGCGCAATTATACTTCTTCCATTTTAATTCATAAGTATTGATAATTACATGTAATACCCTAACTAACCCTCCACTTAGTCAAAATGACGCAATTAATCCTCTTCAATTTTGATTCATAAATTTTAATAAATATTACCCTAACTAACACACCACTTAGTTCAAATGGCGCAATTCTTCTTCTTCCATTTTGATTCATAAGTATGAATAATTAATACCCTAACTAACCCTCCACTTAATTAGTTCAAATGGCGCAATTATACTTCTTCCATTTTAATTCATAAGTATTGATAATTACATGTAATACCCTAACTAACCCTCCACTTAGTCAAAATGACGCAATTACCCTGATAGCAGACACTGGTAAAAATTACGTCAAATTTACGTCATTTTACGTCGGGTACGTCGTCTTAACGACGTCTTAAATTAACGTCAAAAAGTGAAGATTTTGCACCCGCGTTTACCGTGATATCGACGTCATATTTTGACGTGATATTGACGTATTTTTTCCCGAAAAGGTGTCTTTATGACGTCTTTAAGTCGTCAATTTGTACCATTAATTACGTTATTAAGACGACATAAAGACATCGTATTGGTCAAAATAAGACGTGATTTTTACGTCTGGATTTGACGTGATTTTCACCTTGTGTACGTCGTCTTTAAGACGTCGTAAATTAACGTCAAAAAGTGAAGATTTTGCACCCGCGTTTACCGTGATATCTACGTCATATTTTGACGTGATATTGACGTATTTTTTTCCGAAAAGGCGTCTTTATGACGTCTTTAAGTCGTCAATTTGTACCATTAATTACGTTATTAAGACGACATAAAGACGTCTTATTGGTCAATATAAGACGTGATTTTTACGTATTGATTTGACGTGATTTTCAAGTCGTTTACGTCGTCTTAAAGACGTCATAAATTCACGTCAAAAAATGAAGATTTTGCACCCGCGTTTCACGACATATAGACGTCATATTTTGACGTGCTAACGACGTCTTTTTATGACGAAAAAACGTCGTATTGACGTCATATTTTGAAGCGATTTTTACATTATTAATAATTTAAAAATTGAGATGGTTATGTCTTGTAGTATATTCCACAGTCGACAGTTTTATAACATGTAACACATAATCCTATCCTATTCCTAAATCCTAAACCTATCCTATCCTATAACCTACGTCTAACACCTTACTGATCAGTTGTCGTATAGGTTCCGTATATATATATCCCGCTTCTTAGTATGTGAGATTTAAATGGTTAGTATTGACTGTTTAGTATTTCAAAGAGTTGATGCCTAAATAATTAATTTGCAAATCATGTTGAAAATATTAAAAACAGGTTGGTATTTATATTAGTTTTAATATCTGCAAAAACAAGATCATAATAACAATGTTTTCAATGTAAATAGTTATAAAAATTGGAATTTTACTTTGCACTCTAATGCGATTGTTTATAATCGATCATGAATGAATCCTGTATCCATTAAACCTGAAGACGTTAATCAAAAGTCCTACTGTATTTTCTTTTGTTATTCATGTTCTAAAAGGTTTCTTTAGAAAATTTAGCAATATTACCACCTTGGGATCATTGGGTTATTTCCACTTTGATACGATCGTTTATAATCGATCATGAATTATTCCTGTAGGCAATCCTATTATGTTGTAGACGTTCATAAGTGCAATATTTGTTTGTTTGTTTTTACTCATGTTCTAAAGGGATTCTTTAGGAAATCTAGCAATATTACCACCCTGGCATCATTGGGTTATTTCCACTTTGATACTATCGTTTATAATCGATGATGAATTATTCCTGTAGGCGATAATAGGTTGTAGACAGTCCAATATTTGTTTGTTTTTTCTCATGTGCTTAAAGGTTTCTTTAGATAATTTAGCAATGTTACCTTGGCAACATTGAAAATTTGAGGTAGAATTAGCATTATACAGATAATCAGCAAAATTGCATATTTGTTTTATTAGGTCAGAGGCAGGCGCGCCGGAAGCAGTTTTGGATTGGGGGGGGGGGGGGCAAAACCCCAAGGGGGCTCACAATTTTGGTGTGTATAGGGGCTCATGCCCAACCACACTCTGGGTTGCCAAGTTTGAGCCAGAGGTTAGAGTGAGACATTGCGAGGGAGCGAAGCGACTGAGCGGGGGGAGGGTGTGGGAGGGGGGTGTTCCCCCCTCCCACGGTAGGGAGTTTTTGCATTTTTGGACTTGAAATTGTGCAATCTGATGCATACCTAGATAGGAAATTCGGCTGTATTTGGGAAAGCGTGATATGATTTGATCGACCAGAAAGTTTAAATATATTTTTCACGTAGAAAACAAATAATTGACACACTAATAAATATGTACCCCAAAACACACACACACAACACAACATAAACCATAATTATGCAACATTATGTATGATCCAACAACACACTGCCAATAATGAGTCCCGATGGAGCGAAGCGCCTGAGGGCTGGGGCAGGGAGGGAGGGGGAGGGTTTGGGAGGGGGTATCCCCCTCCCACGGTAAGAAAGATTTTGCATTTATGAATTTGAAATTCATGGTGCATACCTAGATAGGAAATTCGGGCTTAAGATTAACTGCATCTGGGAAAGCGTGTTATGATTTGATATATTTTTCACGAAGAAAGCAAATAATTGACGCACTAATAAATATGCACCACTCCCACATAAATATTGTATTAGGTGTCATACACAGTTCCAACATAAACCATATATGGCTTATGTATGATCCAACAACATGGCCTACAGCCAATAATGAATCCCTGATAGCAAACACTGGTAAAAATGACGTCAAATTTACGTCGTTTTTCGTCGTGCACGTCGTCTTAAAGACGTCTTAAATTCACGTCAAAAAGTGAAGATTTTGCACCCGCGTTTACCGTCATATAGACGTCATATTTTGACGTGAAAATGACATATTTTTTTCCGAAAAGGCGTCTTTACGACGTCTTGAAGACGTCAATTTGTACCATAAATTACGCCATTTAGACGACATAAAGACGTCTTATTGGTAAATATAAGACGTGATTTTTACGTCTGGATTTGACGTCATTTCCACCTTATGTACGTCGTCTTTAAGACGTCGTAAATTCACGTCAAAAAGTGAAGATTTTGCACCCGCGTTTACCGTCATATAGACGTCATATTTTGACGTGATAATGACGTATCTTTTTCCGAAAAGGCGTCTTGAAGACGTCTTGAAGACGTCAATTTGTACCATAAATTACGCCATTTAGACGACATAAAGACGGTTTATTGACGTCATAAAAAGGTCGTCCATATGCCAAAAATAATTGTTTAAATGTCTTTGAAAGACGTCATAATCACGTTGTAATAACGTCGTCTATACGACAAAAAATAATTGGAAAAAATGTTTTTTAAAAGACGTCACAATGACGTAATGAGGTCGTTCATACGACAAAAAATGATGGCAAAAACTAGTCTTGTAAAGACGTCATAATGACGTCTTAATATTGTCGTGCGTACGACACAAACCTTAATGGCAAAAATGGTCCTTTCAAAGACATTATAAAGACGTCATTATAAAGCCTTTTATACTACAAAATAAATACTTAAAAATTATCTTTTAATGACGTGATAATGACGTCGTTTTTACATTCTTAATATGACGAAAAAGCATTGGAAAATGGTCTTTGAAAGACGTCACAATGACGTTGTAAAAAGGTCGTCCATACGACATTAAATGATGGCAAAAACTAGTCTTGAAAACACATCATAATGACCTCATATTAACGTCGTCGTACGACACTAACCATAATGGCAAAAATAGTCTTTAAAAGACATCATGAAGACGTCAATTTTAAGACTTTTTTATGACAAAATAAATAGTGAAAAAATGATCTTTGAAAGACGTCAACATGACGTAGTAAAAAGTTCGTCCATACGACAAAAAATGATGGCAAAAAAACTAGTCTTGAAAAGACTTCAAAATGACGTGGTAAAGTGGTCGTCCATACGACAAAAAATGATGGCAAACAATAGTCTTGAAAAGACGTCAAAATGACGTCTTAATAATGTTGTCCGTAGGACACAAACCTGAATTGCAAAAATGGACTTTCAAAGACATCATAAAGACGTCGTTATAACGTATTTTATACTACAAAATAAATACTTAAAAATAATCTTTTAATGACGTGATAATGACGTCGTTTTTACATCCTTAATATGACGAAAAAGCATTGGAAAAAATGGTCTTTGAAAGACGTCACAATGACGTTGTAAAAAGGTCGTCCATACGACAATAAATGATGGCAAAAACTAGTCTTGAAATCACATCATAATGACGTCGTATTAACGTCGTCGTACGACACAAACCATAATGGCAAAAATAGTCTTTAAAAGACATCATCAAGACGTCAATTTTTAGACGTTTTTATGACAAAATAAATAGTGAAAAAAAATGGTCTTTGAAAGACGTCAAAATGACGTAGTAAAAAGGTCGTCCATACGACAAAAAATGATGGCAAAAAACTAGTCTTGAAAAGACTTCAAAATGACGTCGTAAGGTGGTCGTCCATACGACAAAAAATGATGGCAAAATAGTCTTTCAAAGACATCATAAAGACGTCGTTGTTACGTCTTCTATACGACAAAAATAAATACTGAAAAAGTGATCTTTAAATGACGTAATATTAACGTAATTTTTACGTCCTTCCATACGACAAAAAACAATTGGAATATGGTCTTTGAAATACGTCACATTAACGTCGTAAAAGGGCGTCCATACGACAAAAAATGATGGCAAAAAATTGGTCTTGAAAAGACGTCAAACTTACGTCTTTATAGCGTTATTGATACGACATAAACCCGTATGGCAAAAATGGTCTTTAAACGACATTATAAAGACGTCGTTATCATGTCTTCTATACGACAATAATACATTCTTAAAAATGGTCTTTGAACGACGTTATAATGACATCGTTTTTACGTCTTTCCTACGACAAAAATAAATAGTGGAAAAATGGTCGTTTAAAGATGTTATAATGACGTCAATTTTACGTCTTTTATACGACATAAGTCATCATGACAAAAATGGTCTTTAAAATACGTCATAATGACGTCGTATTCTGATCGTTTGTACGACATATGACGTGTTTACCAGTTTACGACCAAATTAAGACGTCATAAAGACGTCAGTCTGCTATCAGGGTAATCCTCTTCAATTTTGATTCATAAATTTTAATAAATATTACCCTAACTAACAC
Source organism: Echinarachnius parma (assembly GCA_037951105.1). Taxonomy (NCBI): domain Eukaryota; kingdom Metazoa; phylum Echinodermata; class Echinoidea; order Clypeasteroida; family Echinarachniidae; genus Echinarachnius; species Echinarachnius parma. The sequence goes on along the minus strand of JBAMJV010003933.1, from coordinate 92,417 downwards.
ACCACTTAGTTCAAATGGCGCAATTCTTCTTTTTCCATTTTGATCCATAAGTATGAATAATTACATGTAATACCCTAACTAACCCTCCACTTAGTCAAAATGACGCAATTAATCCTCTTCCATTTTGATTCATAAATTTTAATAAATATTACCCTAACACACCACTTAGATCAAATGGCGCAATTCTTCTTCTTCCATTTTGATTCATAAGTATGAATAATTAATACCCTAACTAACCCTCCACTTAGTCAAAATGACGCAATTATTCTTCTTCCCTAACTAACCCTCCACTTAGTTTAAATGGCGCAATTATCACTTTGAATAAATATTACCCTAACTAACCCTCCACTTAGTTCGAATGGCGCAATTATTCTTCTTCCATTTTGATTCATAAGTATGAATAATTATTACCCTAACTAACCCTCCACTTAGTCAAGATGACGCAATTATTCTTCTTCCCTAACTAACCCTGCACTTAGTTCAAATGGCGCAATTATCAGTTTGAATAAATATTACCCTAACTATAACCCTCCACTTAGTTCAAATGGCGCAATTATTCTTCTTCCATTTTGATCCGTAAGTATATAATTAATACCCTAACTAACCCTGCAATTAGTTCAAATGGTGCAGTTATTCTTCTTCCATTTTGATTCATAAGTTTGAATAAATAATACCCTAACTAACTCTCCATTTAGTCAAAATGACGCAATTATTCTTCTTCCATTTAGATTCATAAGTATTAATAATAAATACCCTAACTAACCCTCCACTTAGTCAAAATGACGCAATTAATCCTCCTCAATTTTGATTCATAAATTTTAATAAATATTACCCTAACTAACACACCACTTAGTTCAAATGGCGCAATTCTTCTTCTTCCATTTTGATTCATAAGTATGAATAATTAATACCCTAACTAACCCTCCACTTAGTCAAAATGACGCAATTATTCTTCTTCCCTAACTAACCCTCCACTTAGTTCAAATAGCGCAATTATCAGTTTGAATAAATATTACCCTTACTAACCCTCCACTTAGTTTAAATGGCGCAATTATCACTTTGAATAAATATTACCCTAACTATAACCCTCCACTTAGTTAAAATGGCGCAATTATTCTTGTTCCATTTTGATCCGTAAGTATTAATAATTAATACCCTAACTAACCCTCCACTTAGTTCAAATGGCGCAGTTATTCTTCTTCCATTTTGATTTATAAGTTTTAATAAATAATACCCTAACTAACCCTTCACTTAGTCCAAAATGCGCAATTATTCTTCTTCCATTTTGATTCGTAAGTATTTATAATAAATATTTATGATTCATAAGTATTAATCCTCCACTTATAGTCCAAATGGCGCAACTATTCATCGTTGTTCGTACATAATACCCTCACTGTAACCCCCACTTAGTCTTAAGTTTTAATAAATAATACCCTAATCTTCCACTTAGTCCAAATCGCTCAATTATTATTTTCCATATAAATCAATCAGTTAGGGTTAGGGTTAGATGGCGCAATTATTCTTCTTCCATTTTGATTCATAAGTATGAATAATAATTAATACCCTAACTAACCCTCCACTTAATTAGTTCAAATGGCGCAATTATACTTCTTCCATTTTTATTCATAAGTATTGAAAATTACATGTAATACCCTAACTAACCCTCCACTTAGTCAAAATGACGCAATTAATCCTCTTCAATTTTGATTCATAAATTTTAATAAATATTACCCTAACTAACACACCACTTAGTTCAAATGGCGCAATTCTTCTTTTTCCATTTTGATTCATAAGTATGAATAATTAATACCCTAACTAACCCTCCACTTAGTCAAAATGACGCAATTATTCTTCTTCCCTAACTAACCCTCCACTTAGTTTAAATGGCGCAATTATCACTTGAATAAATATTACCCTAACTATAACCCTCCACTTAGTTCAAATGGCGCAATTATTCTTCTTCCATTTTGATCCGTAAGTATATAATTAATACCCTAACTAACCCTGCAATTAGTTCAAATGGTGCAGTTATTCTTCTTCCATTTTTATTCATATAAGTTTTAATAAATAATACCCTAACTCTCCATTTAGTCAAAATGACGCAATTATTCTTCTTCCATTTAGATTCATAAGTATAATGGGCAATTCCATAAATATGTCAACCAGTAGGCCAAAATTTCAAAATCATCATATTGGTCCAAATGATACATCAATTTGAAGGTAATAATGTGAACTGTCAAAAACCATTCATTAAACAAAAAATTGATCAAGGTCAAGGTCATGAGACCCTTCCAAATCAAGGCATTCTGAAGTTGCTGATTTTTCTTTGCTATAACATACCATTTGATATTTGTATGTATTTCAATTAAAATAGACTGAATAATTAATTGACCATGATAGATGTACGCATTATAACTTTCTGAATCCATTACCACACAAAAATTAGAAAAATACTCTTTTAATTACGATTTGTAGCTAATTAATATCAGGACTATTTTTGTCATGTACGTCCGACACAGAAAAACACTTATTTTCAATTTCACGAGAAGACAAAGAACCCAATAAAGGGCAGGATGTCAATGCAAAGCAAGTTCTAACCCCTCTACACAGAGAGTAAAAAAAAAAATTCCAATCATCACTAATTAAGGAAAAAATGGGTGGTCGGACGTACACTTTTTGAGTACGTCCGACCATGTACGTCCGACACGGCATTGAAATGAGTAGGTTTTTGCCAGCCTAAAACACTTAAATTCACACTGTATCCTATCTGTATGATTAAAGAGTGTATTCAAATGTAATATCTCTTCATTACTTAGTGATTCATATCCCTAATTCTAACAAATCATCATAATATGGCTGGACATTCCATAGTCACATTTTTGTATGGGTATTTACATACTAATACTACACACTATCATGCTGTCATTAAAACAATATATCATAAAAACATACTTCAGAGGGCTTCAGATGGACCATGTTGTATAATTATTATTTAATTATGACTCACTTAGGCCATTTAATAATTTTCTTAGTAGGAAAAAACAACAAACATACAATTTGTGAAAAAAAAATCAACCCTATACTTCAAATTTACATTATACATATAGTTCATGTAGTCCCAACAGTGCATATTCATGTTAGTGAAGATTAATTGTGTTTTTATTTGTATTATACTGCCATAATTTAATGGTACAGTGAAAACATGTTTATATCTACCATTTAAGACAACATTAGTTACTAATTATGACTTAAAGTGTCTATTTACAGCAAATATTTCAGCAGCAAGTAGACTTGCATTTGTATAACACATGTACGTCCGACACGGCAGTCTTGTACGTCCGACATTGTACGTCCGACACGAAAATAAAACGTAAATATTCCATGCTTCGAAGGGAAAATATCAATTTTTTTTTTATATTTCCCATCATTTCTAATCTTATCCAAATGGTAATAGATGATTTGGCCCCAAAAAATGATCAACTTCACAGAGTTTTCCAGTTGAAATCCTCATGTCAGAAAAATCATTTTCTCTGAGTACGTCCGACCATGCAGTGTTTTTTGATCGGTACAAGGTCATTATGGTGGTAAAATCTGAATAAGTCATATTATTATTTTCTACTCATCATTAGCAATCTATTGATCACATAAAATCTTATGATTTACATTTACTTCTCCTTTAGTACCTAATTGAAGTGTGTGAAATGTACGTCCGAATTTATGGAATTGCCCGTATTCATAATAAATACCCTAGCTAACCCTCCACTACTCAAAAAGGCGCAATTATTTTCTTCCATTTGGATTCATAAGTATGAATAATAATTAATACCCTAACTAACCCTCCACTTAATTAGTTCAAATGGCGCAATTATACTTCTTCCATTTTGATTCATAAGTATTGATAATTACATGTAATACCCTAACTAACCCTCCACTTAGTCAAAATGACGCAATTAATCCTCTTCAATTTTGATTCATAAATTTTAATAAATATTACTCTAATTAACACACCACTTAGTTCAAATGGCGCAATTCTTCTTCTTCCATTTTGATTCATAAGTATGAATAATTAATACCCTAACTAACCCTCCACTTAGTCAAAATGACGCAATTATTCTTCTTCCCTAACTAACCCTCCACTTAGTTCAAATAGCGCAATTATCAGTTTGAATAAATATTACCCTTACTAACCCTCCACTTAGTTTAAATGGCGCAATTTTCACTTTGAATAAATATTACCCTAACCTAACCCTCCACTTAGTTCAAATGGCGCAATTATTCTTGTTCCATTTTGATCCGTAAGTATTAATAATACCCTAACTAACCCTCCACTTAGTTCAAATGGCGCAGTTATTCTTCTTCCATTTTGATTTATAAGTTTTAATAAATAATACCCTAACTAACCCTCCACTTAGTCCAAAATGCGCAATTATTCTTCTTCCATTTTGATTCGTAAGTATTTATAATAAATATTTATGATTCATAAGTATTAATCCTCCACTTATAGTCCAAATGGCGCAACTATTCATCGTTGTTCGTACATAATACCCTCACTGTAACCCCCACTTAGTCTTAAGTTTTAATAAATAATACCCTAATCTTCCACTTAGTCCAAATCGCTCAATTATTATTTTCCATATAAATCAATCAGTTAGGGTTAGGGTTAGATGGCGCAATTATTCTTCTTCCATTTTGATTCATAAGTATGAATAATTAATACCCTAACTAACCCTCCACTTAATTAGTTCAAATGGCGCAATTATTCTTCTTCCATTTTGATTCATAAGTTTTTAATAAATAATACCCTAACTAACTCTCCACTTAGTCAAAATGACGCAATTAATCCTCTTCAATTTTGATTCATAAATTGTAATAAATATTACCCTAACTAACACTCCACTTAGTTCAAATGGCACAATTATTCTTCTTCCATCTTAATTCATAAGTATGAATAATTAATACCCTAACTAACCCTCCACTTAATTAGTTCAAATGGCGCAATTATTCTTCTTCCATTTTGATTCATAAGTATTGATAATTACATGTAATACCCTAACTAACCCTCCACTTAGTCAAAATGACGCAATTAATCCTCTTCAATTTTGATTCATAAATTGTAATAAATATTACCCTAACACTCCACTTAGTTCAAATGGCGCAATTCTTCTTCTTCCATTTTGATTCATAAGTATGAATAATTGATACCCTAACTAACCCTCCACTTAGTCAAAATGACGCAATTATTCTTCTTCCCTTACTAACCCTCCACTTAGTTTAAATGGCGCAATTATCAGTTTGAATAAATATTACCCTAACTATAACCCTCCACTTAGTTCAAATGGCGCAGTTATTCTTCTTCCATTTTGATTTATAAGTATTTAGAATTAATATTTATGATTCATAAGTATTAATCCTCCACTTAGTCCTAATGGCGCAACTATTCATCGTTGTTCGTAAATAATACCCTAACTATAACCCCCACTTAGTCCATACGGCATTATAATTCATCTTCCATTTTGATTCATAAGTTTTAATAAATAATACCCTAATCTTCCACTTAGTCCAAATCGCTCAATTATTATTTTCCATATAAATTAATCATTTTTCGTTTATAACACCCTAACTAACCCTCCACTTAGTCAAAAATGCTCAATAATTCATCTTCCATATTAAATAATCATTTTCCCTACGTATACCAACTAACCCCCCCCCCCCCCCCCCCCCCGCTTAGTGCGATCGGCGCAGTTATATAATTCATTAGTTTTCTAATACCCTAACTAACCCCACACTAAGTTCCAAAGGCGCAATTACTCATCTTCCAAATTAAGTTATTAGTTTTTCCAAATTAATACCATTAGGCAATACCCCCCCCCCCCCCCCACTAAGTCTATTAAAAGAGACATGGTGCCACTCACGTGCGAGTCACAGCGCTCTAAACAACAAAAACTACACAACCAAATTGATTATCTAGGTATTGTTACATGAAAAACACCCTATCCGTTCTTTTTTTGGGGGGGGGGGGGGGGGGGGGGGCAGTACCCCGGGGCACCCTCATATAGATACATAGAAATATTACAAATAAAAATGCATTTTTTTTTCAGACAATAATTTTTCGTTTTATTCTTCTTCATCTTCATCTTCTTCTTCTTCCTCTTCTTATTTTTCTTCTTCTTCTTATTCTTCTGAAGGCTTCTCATATAACAGTTATAATTATTTTTGTTGACACATCTTGATTTCTTCTCCGCCTTCGTCTCCCATTTTCTTGATCTTCTCTTGACTCTTGACTTCCTCCAATAACTAAGTTCAACATGTGGATTAGCCCCGGATTAATAAGCCAGAGCTGGCCCCAAACCTCTACAAAAAGAAGGAACAAAGATATTTATTAACAAATCAAAATGTATACTAGTACTTTGTCAAAAACTCTACAAAAAGAAGGAACAAAGATATTTATTAACAAATCAAAATGTATACTTTGTCAAAACCGGCATTGGTATTGTTGAGAGAAATGCCTCTCGATTTACAACCACTATCAACTGCATATTCAAATGATAGTATCATATTGCGCTCAACGATATAAACAATATATTTGATCACAGTGGCGTAGCTACGGGGGGGGGGGGGGGGGGCAACGGGGGGGCACGTGCCCCCCCCCCCCCCCCAATAAATTCGAAAAAACAATACAAAACATAAGGGGACATTTTTTGAAAAAACAAAGAAATACATAAGGTGTGCCCCCCAATAATTTTCGTGCCCCCCCAATCAGTCCGACCACGCTACGCCACTGTTTTCATCAAGTCGACAGGATTTGGTGTAATATGAACGCACGAGCGGCGTGCACAGTGCATTCATTCATTGAATGAGGCCATCTTTCAAAACTCCGCTTGAGAATGTCAACTAAATTGTAGATTTTGCATCATTGAACATAATGCAACGAACACAGATGTTAAATTATCCGTAGAAAAGGAGTCCAATAATAGCTTGACATGAGAAGGAAGTTCAGAAAATGTGTGAAATTTTACAAAACGAAGGTCTTAAATAGGGTATGTTTAGCGTTGAAATGAGAGCGACCCGTACCACACTATAACCAATACACGGGACCAATCTGAAGTCAACGTAGGCAACGTAGGCAACGTAGGCCAGCTACATAGAGCTGTAGCTGATATACTGTAGTTCTACTATACAGCTCTCTATGGCCAGCTACGTTAGTATAGTTATTACTAGTATTAGGCCGGTCGGTCACCACCGGATATACCGGATCGGATCGCCTATGTACCGGCCGGATCGGATCGCCGATCGGACTTGCAATGCAAACCCGTGTCAAATTGCATGCACCGCGTATACCGGCGACATGCATTGCATTGGCAACGTAGGCAACGTAGGCTGACCTACGTTGATACAGTCGAGTGGTGGGGTATTCTGCAGTTAAGCCAGTGCTGTAACTGACCTTGATGATCGGATCGTTTGATCGGATCGGCAAAATTTTATCGATCTTCGAAATTGGATCGATGATCGGGATCGGATGATCGGCTATTTAAAATTTAAAAAAAAAAAAAAAAAAAAAAAAAAAAAAAAAAAAAAAATCGTTTTTTTTTTTCTTTGGAAAATGATCCCCAAAAAACACAATTTGGGAATATAAATGAATACCAAAGCAACATATATCCATATTAATAAGCCCAAGGTAATCTTGTACGGGTATGCTTTCATTTCAAACTGATTACCTCTTCTTTTACAAAATTAGTCACGCCGATTTTGAGCTTAGTCCCATGTGATTAATTTGGCGTAACCTTTCAGAAACACATGGGACTAAGCTCAAAATCGGCGCGAATAATTTTGTAAAAGGAGAGGTAATCAGTTTTAAATGAAAGCATACCCATACAAGATTACCTTGGGCTTATTAATATGGATATATGTTGCTTTGGTATTCATTTATATTCCCAAAATATGTTTTTTGGGATCATTTTCCAAAGTTTTTTTTTTTTTTTTTTTTTTTTTTTTTTTTTTTTTTTTTTTTTTTTTTTTTTTTTTTTTTTTTCCGATCCGATCTTCCGATTTTTTCTGCATGATCGGAAATCGGCAAAAACGGTCCGATCATGTATGATCGGATCGTGATCGGCATGCCGATCCGATGATCGGTTACAGCCACCATCATCATCATCACCACCATCATCATCACCATCACCACCATCATCATCATCCTCATCTCCACCATCATCATCATCATCACCATCACCATCATCATCACCATCACCATCATCATCTCCATCACCATCACCATCGTCATCACCATCATCATCATCATCATCATCACACTTACTGTGTATTGAACCCCAGGCTGTGGTGCTCCGTACGGGGCCCCCTGTCCCTGAGGTGGGTAACCCTGCGGTGGGTAGGGCTGGCCCCCCTGTGGTGGGTAGGGCTGCCCCCCCTGCGGCGGGTAGGGTTGGCCCCCCTGCGGCGGGTAGGGCTGGCCCCCCTGTGGCGGGTAGGGTTGGCCCCCCTGTGGTGGGTAGGGTTGGCCCCCTGCTGGGTATGCGGGCGGCGCCTCTGCAGGATAATCCGTCTTCTCTGGGTATGGTGCTGTCAAATGGTACAAAACAAAACAATATGTTATTAATTATAAGACAATTATGTAAGATTTTAACAGCGCTGATTACAGTTAGGCTTTACTATAGTTTAGTTAATATAGTAAACTGTAAAGCACCTACATTCTCCTCAAATTGTATGCCCAAGGCCAAGGCCTAAAATTACATTTACCTTTACTTAGTATCGGCAATTATAGAGTGGTGAAGTGTGATGTCATAAATGATGTCATAAACATTTTTTTTTGAATTTTCAAAATTGGACTTCATTTTCAGAAAGAGCATAACAAATAATGTCCAAATACCAAAAATCAAAGGAATAGGCTACGTATTGGCCGAGATATGCCCATCCGAATGATTTTTTTGGTCAATGGGCAATCAGTGTTTTAAACTTATACTAGTGCACTGGTTCCTAAACTTTAAATTATGGTTCCTAAATTTAGGAACCAGTGCATTAATATAACACTGTCACTGATTGCCCATTCATTGAAGTAAAATTCATTAGGATGGGCATATCTCAGCCAATACGTAACCTATTCCTTTGATTTTCAGTATTTGGACATTATTTGTTATGCTCTTTCTGAAAATGAAGTCCAAATTTGAAAATTCTAAAAAATTGTTTTTATGACGTCATGGCTTCTGTACTCTATATCACTGCCACTGAATATCAATGTTGGTCCACAAAGAAAGCTTTCTATCAAATATTGGCATATTGCGTTTAAGTTCTGATTATGTGCGACTTTATCAAAATTTTACCCCACACCAATACTTAAGCATGCGATTTCAGCTTTGCGACGCCGCGTACTATTTGCACTACGTCGACACACCTCAATTCGCCGACCTCTAATAATTGTACGCAAGTATGAACATTCTTTGAACCAGCGCAAAGTAGCGCATACATGTTACGTACCCGAAAATACACCACGGCTTATTGCATTGCAGTGCACAATTGATCAATTTTAAACAATTGGGTGTTTAATTTTGTTCCAACTTCCATTCATGGAGTATTAAAACAATGACATATACTTTCTATACTATTGTGGCTGATATTAATATTCGTTTGCTTGTAAGCTTACCTGACATTGTTCTATGAAGGTTGGTTTGTCTGTGTGATGTGAAAAACGGCTCAGCGTGGTCCAGTGCTACTGTCTAATTACTGTGGTACGTCCTGTTTACAAAATGGTACCTGGCTATTGAGAATAAAATTCATTGTCATTGTCATTGTCATTGTCACCTATTTATTGTTATTTAATGTTAGAAATATTAAACAGTTACACAATTTATCAAGGTTTTGTAGTATTATTATGGCTAAGTTTTCTTAGTGTGTGCTACTGTGCTAGTTAAAAGTTGTTGCCAAAGATTTTGTTTGTTTTTTATCATGTTTATACAATGATATATCTTGTTGTATTTCTCCCATGCCCCCGGCCGTGAGGGGCCGTTATTGAGAATAAAATTCATTGTCATTCATTGTCATTGTCACCTATATATTGTACTTCCGCTTTTTTAGCTTTGCGCTTAGGCCAAAACAAATAAATTGTTGGATTGTTAAATTGTTAAATTGTCGTACGGGCAAACAAACATAACATTAGGGTAGGTAGGTAGGGTAATCGTAAAAAAAACAACAATAAAAAAAAAAAAAAATTAGAAAATAACACATACGGTATCGCAAAATTGTGTAAAACCCAAAAAAAAAAAAAAAAAAAAATCAGAAAAAACCTTTAGGGTCGGCGGTATTTTTAGGGTCGGGCGGTTTACGCCAATCCAACAATTTATTTGTTTTGGCCTTACTTTACATACAAATACATTCATTGTCACAAGTATGACACATTTCAATATTTTAATTGCTTTGCATCAGGTGTTATATTAGGTCAGGTCAGATGATCTCCCTTGCTACCTTTTGAAAAAAATGTATGATGTTATGAATTTGTGCACTATGACTACGACTATATTTACTATCATTATATTCATGAGGCTAAAGATCATCATCCTTCTCTTCTTCTTAAACATCATAATAATTGTTCATAATCATCGTCATCATCGTCATCTAAATTATCTCATTGATCATCATCACCATCATCATCCACAGTAGCGGCAGCACGGCAGCAACATCACCATTATCATCATATCATCACCAACACTGGCATCGTCATCATCATCAGAATCATCACAGTCATCTAAATTATCTCCTTGATCATTATCACCATCATCAACATCATCCACAGCAGCTAGCAGCATCACCATCATCATCACCACCATCATCATCACGAACACCACCACCACCACCACCACCATCATCGTCATCACCAACACCACCACCATCATCATCCCCAGGTCGAAAAAACAGTTGAAAATTAGTTGCCAACTGGTACCAGTTGATACCACCAGTTGGCCAACTGAATATGGAAATTGGTACACCGGAATCAACTGGAATCTATTGGAATCGAGTAAGAATCCAGTAAGGCTTACCAGTAAGAAGACCAGTTAAAGTAGTTGGTTCCAACTGGTATTTTGAATTGGTTTCAACTGGCATTTCTATTGGTTTTAACTGGACTAGCTGCTCCATCTATCCATTTATCTTTACTGGGAACCGGGAATGTAAACTGCTACCGCTTGATGCCAGTTAAAACCAGTAAAAACCAGTTGAATTTCCAACTGGTTTCAACTGGTTTCAACTGTTTTTTCGACCTGGGTCATCATCATCATCATCACCAACACCAGCATCATCACTACCACCACCACCACCACCACCATCATCATCATCACCATCACTAACACGAGCATCATCTCAATCATCTCCTTGATCATCATCATCCTCGTTATCCTCAACATCATCATCATCATCATCATCACCATCACCATCACCATCATCATCATCATCATCATCATCATCATCATCATCATCATCATCATCATCATCATCATCACCACACTTACTGCGTATTGAATCACAGGCAGCGGTGCTCCAGGCTGTGGAGCTCCATACGGGGGGCCCCCTGGCCCTGAGGATAACCCTGAGGGGGGTAACCCTGCGGCGGGTAAGGCTGGCCCCCTTGTGGTGGGTAGGGCTGGCCCCCCTGCGGTGGGTAGGGCTGGTCCCCCTGAGGGGGGTAGGGCTGGCCCCCCTGCGGTGGGTGGGGCTGACCCCCATGTGGTGGGTAGGGTTGGTTCCCCTGAGGGGGGTAGGACTGCCCTGCTGGGTATGCGGGCGGGGCCTCGGCGGGGTGCTCTTTCAGCTCTGTGTATGGCACTGTCAAAGGGTAAAAAATTGACAATATTTAAAAAGACAAACATTTTACCTAAATAATCATAATCATGCTTTTCAGATACGGGGAGGAGGTGTCGCCGTGTCGGGCTACAACTATACATGGCAGAGGTCCATAGAATATATACATGTAGGTTACATTACATGCATATATAGGAAATACTATACAAACATGAGTATAATAAAAACATATATTATACAAAGTATAACAAGCTGTACTGTACTATGTATAACTACAATTTAAACTGTAACCACACTATATTCTAACTTACAACTGTATGATTAACATAATTATAACAATATACGGTGTACGTAGCATTAACCCCATGCTTGTATAAGGTTATTCAATTCAATTAAAAACTTTATTTCAGACACAACTGCACATGGCAGAGGTCCATAGAACAAACGAGTTACATGACATGGATATACACCGTGTCTCAGATAAAACGAAACCGGGTTTCATGGCAGAAATTTTCTGTCATAATGAATAATTTCCTTGATGATATATATATGTCTGAAAAGCTCTGTGTCTCTTCTTTCATTTGATGTACAACTTATGGCACATAATTCAAGCATGACTGAATTAGAACAATGGAAAGTGGTGTTACCAATATTCCATTTGCACGCATAAATTTTAAGTTTGGGTGAGTTTTAAGGGTTGTAAACGTACTTATTTTTAAAAAGGACAAACACCACACGAAAGTTCATATTTGTATCTTTTACATGACACCTCATGCTAAAAAAAATAATGATTTATGCCAGAGAACGAGTACAATGAAACCATGCCTGATTTCTGCCCAAATGAGTGAAAGTTGAGTAAGAAGTCGCTCACCTTTCCTGACAATGGACTTTGATGCATGAGTGAATTTACACAAACATGGGGATCAGGGAAACCATGGGAAACAGGCTAGATCAGGAAAATTACCCATTTGGGCTGGAATCAAGCATGATTTCATTGTACTCGTTCTCTGGCATATATAATTTATTTTTTAATCATGAGGTGTCATATAAAAGATAAAATTATGAATTTTCATGCGGTGTCTGTCCTTTTTCAAAAGAAGTACGTTTACTACTCTTAAAACTCTCCCCAAAACCTCACCCAAACTTGCAATTTCTGCGCGCAAATCGAATTTTGGTAACACCTCTTTCCATTGTTCTAATTCAGTCTTGCGTGAATTATGTGCCATAAGTTGTACATCAAATGAAAGAAGAGACACAGAGCTTTTCAGACATATATATATCATCAAAGAAATTATTCATTATGACAGAAAATTTCTGCCATGAAACCCGGTTTCGTTTTTTCTGGGACAGTCTGTATATATAAGTATACAGACATGAGTATAATAAAGACATATTTTATAAAAATATATTAAACAAAATAAACCGAACTAGACTATGTATATAAACTAAAATCTAAACTCTAACAAACACAATATTCTAACTTATAACTGTATAAAAAACATACTTATTACAATCTACTGTGTACCATTAACCACATGCATGTATAAGGTTAAAATACTTAAAACTATAAAGTGCATACCTTTTGCTATCCCGGCTCATCAAGGCAATGTACTAACATGTACTATAATAACAAGCAACAAGAATAAACTATACTGCACAAAAGTCCATGGGACATGCACAAAGTTATCAATATCCATGAGCCAGCAGGCTACTAAGCCAACATTTCCAAAGGCCTGATGTGTACCTAAGGCAACTATATGAGGGATTCACTAAAACATTAATAATACCATTCTCAGAGACATCCACTCTATGCATGAATTTGAACATGAGATTCCTTAATACAGCTTGACAGGCTGGGACATTTATTTCGGCAAACATTTGGCTAGCACTAAAGTATCTTGGTACCCTCAGACATAGGCGCCGGAAGTGGGGGGGGGGGAGGGGGGGCAGGGGGGGGGGGGCGGCCGCCCCCCCAATCCAAAAAGTGGGGGGGGCAAAACGCGTTTTTGCCCCCCCAAAAAGCCCCCCCCCCTCAAAAAAAAAAAAGGAAAAGAAAGAAAGAAAGAAAGAAAAAGGAAAAGAAAAAATTAAATGTATCAGCCAATACTTGTTAATTCTAACGTTTAAAAACTAAGTTATACATCCATTTAACGTTTTCGCTGCGCGCTTCGCGCGCAAACAGTTTGTTGTGTAACTTGCGTATGGTACGTCTGGGGTGGATTTTTCTGTTCCGGTCCACGTAGTTCCTGTGTAGGCTGTTATTGCTCTGGCTGTTTGTGTGTCGTGCACCAAATTGCATTGGATCATACATAATGTGGCATATGGTTTATGTTGTTATGCACCAAACTCATGCACAATTTCAAGTATATGAATGCAAAATCTTCCCCGTGGGAGGGGGATACCTTCGCTCCCTCGGGACTCATTTTTGACTGTAAGCTATGTTGTTGGATCATACATAATGTGGCATATGGTTTATGTTTTTATGCACCAAATTGCACCATTTAAAGTATATAAATGCAAAATTTTCCCCGTGGGAGGGGGATACCCCCTCCCAAACCCTCCCCCTCTGGCTCTCACCCAGCCCTCGGTCGCTTCGCTCCCTCGGGACTCATTTTTGGCTGTAAGCTATGTTGTTGGATCATACATAATGTGGCATATATGGTTTATGTTGTTATGCACCAAACTCATGCACAATTTCAAGTATATAAATGCAAAATCTTCCCCGTGGGAGGGGGATGCACCATTTCAAGTATATAAATGCAAAATTTTCCCCGTGGGAGGGGGATACCCCCTCCCAAAACCTCCCCCTCTGGCTCTCACCCAGCCCTCGGTCGCTTCGCTCCCTCGGGACTCATTTTTGGCTGTAAGCTATGTTGTTGGATCATACATAATGTGGCATATATGGTTTATGTTTTTATGCACCAAATTGCACCATTTCAAGTATATAAATGCAAAATGTTCCCCGTGGGAGGGGGATACCCCCTCCCAAACCCTCCCCCTCTGGCTCTCCCACAGCCCTCGGTCGCTTCGCTCCCTCAGGACTCATTTTTGGCTGTAAGCTATGTTGTTGGATCATACATAATGTGGCATATGGTTTATGTTGTTATGCACCAAACTCATGCACAATTTCAAGTATATAAATGCAAAATCTTCCCCGTGGGAGGGGGAAACCCCCTCCCAAACCCTCCCCCTCTGGCTCTGCCCCAACCCTCGGTCGCTTCGTTCCCTCGGGACTCATTTTTGGGCTGTAAGCTTTGATGTTGGATCATAC
Source organism: Echinarachnius parma (assembly GCA_037951105.1). Lineage (NCBI taxonomy): Eukaryota > Metazoa > Echinodermata > Echinoidea > Clypeasteroida > Echinarachniidae > Echinarachnius > Echinarachnius parma. The sequence continues at coordinate 77,347 of JBAMJV010003933.1, read as the reverse complement.
GAATGTGGCATATGGTTTATGTTTTTATGCACCAGAATGCACCATTTCAAGTATATAAATGCAAAATCTTCCCCGTGGGAGGGGGAAACCCCCTCCCAACCCCCCCCCCCCCTCTGGCTCTGCCCCAGCCCTCGGTCACTTCGCTCCCTCGGGACTCATTTTTGGTTGTAAGCTATGTTGTTGGATCATGTTTTTATGCACCAGATTGCACAATTTCAAACAATGCAAAAGCTCCCTACCGTGGGAGGGGGGACTCCGCTCAGTCACTTCGCTCCCTCGGGCTTGGTCGCTTTATCCTCGCAATGTCTCACTCTCACCTCTGGCTCAAAGTTGGCAACTCTGTGAGTGTGGTTGGGCATGAGCCCCTAAACACATAAATCGTGAGCCCCCTTAGGGTTTTGCCCACCCCCCCAATCCAAAACTGCTTCCGGCGCGCCTGCCCTCAGAAGCATTCTCATGGCATCATTATAGGCTACAGTAAGCCTGTGCAAACTGCTCTTCTTAAAATTACCAAGGAGTTATAACTCCTTGAAATTACACCACAGATGTGCAGTGTACAAAGTAGTCTAGGTTCTATACTCTGTTTTTACACCTTTCCCCCATATATCGCGTAACCCGGTGCATAGATGCCCGTTGAATCTGAGTTCATCGGGCGTACTGTACATGTGCACAGGGTTTATACGCGTATATGGGGGAAAGGTGTATACAGAGTATAGAACCTAGACTATGTACAAAGGTGTACAGTAAGCCCTAAATAATGCCACCTTCACATCCGGGGAACACATATGAAATTTCCAAACTAGCATATTCCCTTGAGCATATAATTTACGACACTGTCGACTAATATCTTTATCATCACTGAAATCATCAGTGAAGAAATGACCAAGATATCTGACCTCTGTACAAACATTGAGTTTAGCTCCGCATAAATAAAAATCAGGGAATACCAATCTACGGTGATCCTTACATCTAATACTCATAACATGACTCTTTTTTGCATTATATTTAACATCATTATCATCTCCATAATCAGAACAAATCTTAAGCAGACTCTGCAACCCAGCAGTTGAAGGTCTGATAACAACAAGATCATCGGCATACATTAAATGATTAACTACTGTACTGCCAACTACACAACCCGTTTTACAAGCATTCAGATTGTCGGATAGACCATCCATGTACACATTAAATAGAAAGGGTGAAAGAATACCACCTTGTCTAACTCCATTACTAACATGGAATGCTTCAGAGACACTACTTCCCCATCTAACCATCATAGATTGATGGGCATACCAAAATACAAGTACCGTATCCTAATCAAGTACTCAGGAATACCTCTATCATCCATTTTCTTAAAGTACGTAGAACTATGATGTGCATAATGACTATAATATGATATGACTCAATATATCTCAACGCATCAAAGCAATATACTAATATTTACTATAATAGCATGCAACAAGCATACACTATGCTGCACAAAAGTAGGCATCAATGACATAGTTTTTCCAACTTCCATTCACGAAGTATTAAAACAATGACATAATATATTATTGCTGATATATGAAAAATTCGTTTGCTTGTATAAGCTTACCTGACATCGTACTACGAAGGTTGGTTTGTCTATGTGATCATGTGACAGGCGGTTCAGCCAGAGTCCGTTTTTTTTAAATGGTGTATACTTCCGCTTTGCGCTTATTATACAGGGTGGCCCCCAAAAGACAGAACGGGGCACTTTCAAAAATAAAGTAACACAATGAGTATGTCCATCGGATAGAGCGTCTTTTCCAATGTAAACGATACCAAGAACAGTAATTTTGGTCGTGCAGTTTTTGTTTTAGGGCGTAGCTGTGAGTGACGTCACCATGTCATTTTCCCATTTTGGCAAAGTTTTGCAACCAAGTCAGTACGTCCTGATAAATCGCACTTACTGCCCGTCATACCATGGTCATGCCATTGAACACGAGAGCAATCCATGCGCTATTGTTAGTTTGCATTCAGCCGTGTGCCGAGCGGTGCCGAGATAATGGGCATAGTTGCTCGATAGTATGACAGGCAGTATAGGTCTCATTTATCAGACACTGACTAGGTAAAAATTGACAAAAATGGGAATCTGACATGGTCTCACTCAAAGCGCCCTAAAACAATTATTACAGGTCAAAAATTACTGCTCTTGGTATCGTTTTTCATTGGAAAAGACACTCTATTCGATGAACATAATCGTTTTGTTATCACTTTATTTTAGGAAGTACCCCGTTTTTTTTTGGGGGCCACCCTGTATTGTTGGGCGGATGCCAATGATTGATTTTGATAACATGTATTTTTCTTTTAAAAATGTGGCCTTTCATGGTATAGACGAAATATATACAATTATATAACGAAAAGTGGCAATATATGGCAAAGCATGCATTTTTACGAACGATGAACAATACATAATAACAATAACTGGATATTCAACAGATACACGTATACGTCTAATCAATGTTATATCGACTATATAATTTCAACAAACTATTTAAGGACTTGAATAAAATCCAAAAGAAAAAAACACTTTTAACAAAGAAGGATACATTATTATGTACAAAGGATGACTATGGCATTGAGAAATTTTGATATAACTATGAGACTGACCTATCCTTATATATAGCGTGTAAAAGAAGTGTTAAATCAAATTAAAATGCTGTATTAAGTTTTGTTTTAATCCAAGAAGCTAAGTAGCTTAATTATAAATTCATTCAAACAACAACAGCAATTAAACAATGTACTTTTTTTTTAACCGCTAATAGGTGATCGTTAAGGTTCATTAATTTAAGTTTAGTTCTTGTTAATGATCCTCAAAATAAATAAATTAATTTACAATGTACTTTTTCACGTAACCTACAATTAATATTTCTATTTTATGGCGTGCCTATCTATAGAGCTCTACATAAACTTAATCATGTACTAATTATAATGACACAATAATGAAACTATGCCAACCAGTGCAGATCGAAACAAGAGTATATCGAGCTATATCATCATTCAGCATATAAAAAGTATCATACTATCATTAATGGCTTTTGACTAATATTTCCTTTTCATATTTTTTATAAAATTCAGGTGTATTTTATTCATCACTACAACTTACAATGTTTTTTTTTTAAATCCAAGAAGCTAAGTAGCTTAATTATAAATTCATTCAAACAACAACAACAATGAAACAATGTACTTATCATTTTCACGGATACGTAACCTACAATTAATATATCTATTTTATGGCGTGCCTATATCTATAGAGCTCTATGATAAACTTAATAATTATGTACTAATTATAATGACACAATAATCAAACTATGAATCAACCAGTGCAGATCGAAACAAGAGTATATCGAGCTATATCATTATTCAGCATATTATAACAAGTATCATACTATCATTAATGGCTTTTGACTAATATTAATATTTCCTTTTCATATTTTATAACATTCAGGTGTATTTTATTCATCACTACAACTTATAAGTTGTTTTTTTTAAATCCAAGAAGCTAAGTATCTTAATTATAAATTCATTCAAACAACAACAATGAAACAATGTACTTCTCATTTTCACGAATAAGTAACCTACAATTAATATTTCTACTTTAGAGCTCTACATAAACTTAATAATCATGTACTAATTATAATGACACAAATCAAATCAAATCCCACGCGAACTGCAATACATCTGCAATAACATCTCAAAGAGGACACACACAGAAATTCATTGTTCCATTTGCAAGAACTCTCCTGTACCAACGAGCATTCTTCCCCGACTCCATCCGACTGTGGAATGCTCTGCCAAAGGACATGGTCAACTGCACATCTGTAGACCAGTTTCGGCAGAAGGTACAGGAAACCCAGCTTCGTTATAGTGGGAGACGAGCATCTTTTTAAATGCACATAGAACTTAGTCATTTTATTATTGCACTGTACATACTGCACTGTGCCCGCCAAACCAGTACGCGATACACCAGTAGGTGGACTGTACTACACACCAGAAGAAGAGAAGAAGAAACTCAACCAGCTAGTGCAGATCGAATCCAGAGTATATACCGAGCTATGTCATTATTCAGCATATGAGAAGAATCATTAATGGATATTGGCTAATATTAACAAATCAACAAATTATATTATAATTTCATAAACAATAACTCTTTATAGCTGTCTTTGTGCTATTTGTCAATATTCAATTAGTAGGAAGTGTCATTATAGTTGAGTATTGGTCAGTAACCAAAACCTGCACCATTACGGTCCAAATTAATAGTTATAACTTCACCATGCTCGAAAAGTATACACAATTACAAACGACTAAGTAAAACCCCTGTTATCATTCAAAAAGAGCCGTTACAACTCAGGAGGGCGCTATTTAAAAAAATATCATTGGTTTTTAGTCTTTTTTCATACAAAATTGTGCACATATAAGTGCGTTACCTACAAACATCTTTTCATAGATTTTAGTTTAGAGTCCAAAGTACATGCATGGAGCATGAATATGAATATCCGTTTCATTGTATTTTCTGTAATTTGAGTATCCACATTATTGAGTATAGTATATAACCAAAGTACGGCATTTCACGCAATAAATTTCGTTGCATGTCCATTTAGCATTCGAGTGGAATATAATGTAATAATAATAATAGCTTGCATTTATAAAGCGCTTAATACAGGGTTTATAAGCGCTGACAGGGTTTCTAAGCGCTGACAGGGTTTCTAAGCGCTTGATTTACATCAGAACATTAAACATAAATGCAATTAAGATATTACAAACAACACATAATACAGCATTTTGATTTGATTTAACACTTCTTTTACAGGCCATATAAGGATATGTCAGTCTCATAGTTATATCAAAATTTCTCAATGTCACATTCATCCTTTGTACATAATAATATATCCTTCTTTGTTAAAAGTTTTTGTTTTCTTTTGGATTGTATTCAAGTCCTTAAATAGTTTGTTTAAATTATATAGTCGATATACCATTGATTAGACGTATTACGTATATCTGTTGAATATCCAGTTATTGTGATTATGTATTGTTCATCGTTCGTAAAAAAGCATGTTTTGCCATATATTGCCACTTTTCGTAATATAATTGTTACAAATAGTATATATTTCGTCTATAACATGAAAAGCCACATTTAAAAAAGAAAAATACATGTTATCAAAATCAATCATTGGCATCCGCCCAACAATACAGGGTGGCCCAAACCAAATCGGAACGGGGCACTTCCCAACATAAAGTAACAAATCGATTATGTTCATCGAATAGGGTGTCTTTTCCAATGAAAAACGATACCAAGAGCAGTAATTTTGGACTTGTAGTAATTGTCTTATAGGGCGCTTTGAGTGAGACTATGTCAGATTCCCATTTTTGTCAATTTTTACCTAGTCAGTGTCTGATAAATGAGACTTACTGCCTGTCATACTATCGAGCAACTCTGCCCATTCTCTCGGCACCGCTTGGCACACGGCTGAATGCACACTAACATTAGCGCATGGATTGCTCTCGTGTTCAATGGCATGACCATGGTATGCCGGGCAGTAAGTGCGATGACTTGGTTGCAAAAATTTGCCCTAAAACAAAAACTACACGACCAAAATGACTGTTCTCGGTATCGTTTTTCATTGGAAAAGACACTCTATCCGATGGAGATACTCATTTTGTAACTATATTTTGGGAAGTGCCCCGTTCCGTTTTTTTGGGGGCACCCTGTACAATAAGCCCCCCCCCCCAAAGCGCAAAGCGGAAGTATACATGCACCATTTTAAAAACGGACTAGACTGAACGTCTGTCACATCACATAGACAAACCAACCTTCATAGTACGATGTCAGGTAAGCTTTCAAGCAAACGAATATTTCATATATCAGCCACAATAGTATAGAGAGTATAATCATTGTTATTGTTTTATACTCCTTGAATGGAAGTTGGAAAAACTATGTCATTGCTGCCTACTTTTGTGCAGCATAGTGTATTCTTGTTGCTTGCTATTATAGTCAATATTAGTATATTGCTTTGATGTGTTGAGATAGTCATATCATATAGTGTTTATGCACATCATAGTTCTAAGTACTGTAACCTTATATCATGCATGTGGCTAATGTTACACCGTACAGTAGATTGTTATGATTATGTTAATCGTACAGTTGTAAGTTAGAATATAGTGTTGTTACAGTTTAGATTGTAGTTATACAGAGTAGCACAGTACAGCTTGTTATACTTTGTAAAAGATATGTTTTTATTATACTCATGTTTGTATATTATTTCCTATATGAATGTAATGTAACCTATATGTTCTATGGACCTCTGTCATGTACAGTTGTGTCTGAAATAAAGTTTTGAACTATGTCACTGCTAAGGCTGTTGACGAGTCCCGGGTACCCGGGTCCCGCCGAAAAATGTCGAGTCCCGGGCGCAAAAATCGATACTCGATATCCCGAAAAAAAAGCAAAAAATCGATTTACGAATTTGCTGTATTTTATAAGATGATTTATTGTCATAAATGCGCTGCATTTTTGTCACTTGAATGAACATGTTTCCCAGCGGCGTGACATGCCTATAGCGAAATCAACAAATTGATAAATTTCGGGTACCCGGGACTCGCCCGAAAAATTATCGCGAGTCCCGGGTAGTAAATATACCCGAAATCGACAGCCTTAGTCACTGCTGACATGTACATACTGTATGTAATGTCAGAGCTGACACACTACTTAGCCCTATATGGCCCGTATTCACAAAGGAGGTTTGTACAAACAGTTCAAACCGTGGTTTAAATCTGGAATGCCAATTGTAAACTGATGGAGAGAGAATGTGTACCATCAACATTGTCAACAAGTAAGAAATTTACATTCTCTCTCCATCAGTTTACAATTTGCATTCCATAGATGTAAACCATGGTTTAAACCATGGTCTGTACACACCTCCTTTGTGAATACTGGCCATTGAGTACAGGGGCCATGACGTCATCAAAATATTTGTTTAGAATTGTCAAATTTGAACTTCATTTTCAGAAAGAGCATAACAAATATGTCTAAATACCGACAACCAATTGAATATGTTTAGTATTGGCTGAGATATGCCCATCCAAATGAATTTTACTTCAATGAACCAGTGCACTATAACACTGATTGCCTATTATTGGAAACAAAAATCATTCGGATGGGCATATCTCAGACAATACTTAACATATTCAATTGATTTACGGTATTTAGACATTATTGTGTATGCTCTTTCTGAAAATGAAGTTCAAATGTGAAAATTCTAAAAAAAAAGATGTTTATGACGTCATAGATGACATCGTGTAAAGCGATTGATGTCTTGTTTTGATGTATATACAGTATGTTTATACATGTCATCATAAGTTTAGTAATGGAATGTGTATCTGAAAAAGAAAAAACACTGTAACCAAATACAATGAGAAATGTCACATTATTCACATGCTCACGTGTTGTGTACATTGATGTTTTTGTGCTCTATTTTGAATCCAGTAGCTCATTCAATAGATCCCAGTTACCATTATGCTATGTCTCGGGTTAATAATTTTCAATGTTAACTGTTATAATAATTGCTATTTTGTGCGTATGTATTTTGGTAAGGCAAAAAAGTTGGGGGGAGGGGGGGGGGGGGGGGGAAGGGGTGCTGCAGCCCCCAGCCCCCGGTTCCGCGGCCCCTGCAATGTATTATAGAAGTGTGCAATTATCGACCAATTTCATTACTTACAGTGTTTAAAACAATTCTTGAAAAACTTGCATATACTCGATTCATTTAATTTTTAAAATCATGTCAAATTTTCTATAGCACACAATTTGGATTTCGAGAGAAGCACGCAACATAATTATGATTTGTGCCCAATAGATAAATTAGCTTCTGCTCTCCAATACAGCATACCGTAGTTAGACAGCTAAGGGCCATAATTAATACCAATTGTGTACAAAGTGAAATAAGCATACAATTTACACATTTCATTCTAATTTCCACCGCGGAAGTTTCTCAACTATGACCTTGAGGGGCGGGAGAGGGTTTTCTAAAAAAAGGAGGGGGGGGGGGGCCGGGGTGCAAATTTAAATGTTTCACATCTCTCTACTTGGGTAGAACTAATGCAATGACAATGTGTGTTACAATTTTATCTGGATACATAATGACCAAACTAATGACCTTCATAACAGAATTGTATGATGATTGAGTACTTTCCACGTGAGGGGTGGGGTAAGGGGGGGGGGGGGGGTGGGGTGTAGAGCCCGCATATGTCAAAATCCCCCACTAATGTCAAAATTCCCGCAAATGTCATAACACGTCAACTGCAAATGTCATAACACGTCGCCCGCACAAATTAATGACATTCATAAAATAATTGTATGATGATTGAGTACTTTCCACGTGTGGGTGGGGTAAGGGGGAGGGGGTGAAAGTCCCCATCATATTTCTCAACGTATCAGAAATGATACACTGACGGATTCGATTTGATTCAACAAACATTTCCATGAACATTTATGGCAGGGGTCGGGTACAAGATATCCTTTTGACAAGGCCTGTCACGTCTGAGCTGAGTTGAATGCACGGTATAGAGTACAGAAGCCATGACGTCATAGAAATCCTTTTGTAGAATTTTCAGATTTGAACTTTTCAGAAAGAGCATACAAAATCATGTCTAAATACCGAAAAGCAATTGTATATGTTAAGTATTGGCTGAGATTTGCCCATCCAAATGTCGGAATTTTACTTCAATGGGCGATCAGTGTAAGTTATAGTGCACTGGTTCATAAAGTTATGAACCAATATGAAACAAAAATCATTCGGATGGGCATATCTCAGCCAATACTTAACATATTAAATTGCTTTTCGGTATTTAGACATGATTTTGTATGCTCTTTCTGAAAATGAAGTTCAAATCTGAAAATTCTAAAAAAAGATGCTTATGACGTCATAGATGACATCACACTTCACCACTCTGTAGTAACGGGTGGGACAAATTTGCAAAATAGCTTGGACTTGCCTTATAATATATATCGTCTAGCCAGGCGATAATTATTCTTACTCATATGAAAATACACAAAATGTATATACACTTCTTTCAAATTATTTCATAAGAGGTTTTAAAATAGTTGTTGATGATATCTCTATTCAATCATTATTTTAACAAAACAGCACGTGCATAATTTTGTTTGCAAAATGGTTGAATACAATGAGTTTTTAAAGAGCGCCCTCTTGAGTTTTAACGGGTCTTTTTGAATAATAACAGGCTTTTCAGTCTTCCACTTAGTCGTTTGTTATTGTGTGTACCTTTTCGGGCATGGTGGAGTTATAACTATTAATTTGTAATGTAATGGTGCAGGTTTTGGTTACTAAATTCAGTTTGACCAAAACTCAACTATCTCTTTAACTGCATAACGGGAAATAAAATGATCAAAATTGGATAAACAGCACGAATGAAGCGCCTATATTTCTATTTAAAAATCATGTGAAATTCATTTAGAAATATCTGCTTCCATTTAACTCTGCCTTTAATTGTATGAATCTCTTTATAAATCTTACATCATTGTCACTAATATACATCTTAGCATTTTAAGCAGTTCAAACCCCACTCCCCTTATCCCTTCATCATAGGGAGGGAGGGGGGGGGGGGGGGGGGGGGGGGGGGGGTTAGGGGTGACTAGCCCAACACGGCGACACCTCCTCCCCGTATCTGAGAAGCATGATTATGATTAATTAGGTAACATTTTACATAAAATTTATCTTTTAAAATATTGTAACGTTTTTACTATTTGACAGTACCATACAAAGAGCTGAAAGAGCACCCCGCCGAGGCCCCGCCCGCATACCCAGCAGGGCAGTCCTACCCCCCTCAGGGGAACCAACCCTACCCACCGCATGGGGGCCAGCCCCACCCACCGCAGGGGGGCCAGCCCTACCCCCCTCAGGGGGACCAGCCCTACCCACCGCAGGGGGGCCAGCCCTACCCACCACAAGGGGGCCAGCCTTACCCGCCGCAGGGTTACCCCCCTCAGGGTTACCCACCTCAGGGCCAGGGGGCCCCGCCCCCTCCGAACTACAGTGCCCCGTATGGAGCTCCACAGCCTGGAGCACCGCTGCCTGTGATTCAATACGCAGTAAGTGTGATGATGATGATGATGATGATGATGATGATGATGATGATGATGGTGATGGTGGTGATGATGATGATGATGATGATGATGGTGATGATCAAGGAGATGATTGAGATGATGCTGGTGTTAGTGTTGGTGATGATGATGATGATGATGATGATGGTGGTGGTGGTGGTGGTGGTAGTGGTGATGATGATGATGGTGATGCTGCTGCTGTGGATGATGTTGATGATGATGATAATGATCAAGGAGATAATTTAGATGACGGTGATGATTCTGATGATGATGACGATGCCAGTGTTGGTGATGATATGATGATAATGGTGATGCCGCTGCCGCTACTGTGGATGATGATGGTGATGATGATCAATGAGATCATTTAGATGACGATGATTATGAACAATTATTATGATGTTTAAGAAGAGGAGGATGATGACCATTAGCCTCATGAATATAATGATAATGAATATAGTCGTAGTCATAGTGCACAAATCTTCATAACATCATAAACAAATTTCAAAAGGTAGCAAGAGAGATCATCTGACCTGACCTGACCTGATAACACCTGATGCAAAGCAATTAAAATATTGAAATGTGTCATACTTTTGACAATGAATGTATTTGTATGTAAAGTAAGTAAAGTATCTTCTTTTTTTTACGATACTATTTTGTGTCGAGTATGATTGTATCTTTACCTCACAAATTACGAATTACGAAAATGACACTTAACGATATCAAATCAATATAATATCACACGTATTGGCACTCTATTTTGTCAGTATTTTAAAAATTATTTATGCTTTCTTGTATTTTCTTTAGGGTGCACCACATACTACAGTGATCGTGCGAGAAACACAAGTGCAGCCCAACGACTACCTTGCACTCGCCATCGTGGTCACCATCTTTTGTTGCTTTCCGTTCGGCATCGTGGCCATTGTCAAGAGCACGCAAGTAAGACTCGAGTCTTTGTCATTTTTGCCCTGACAAAAATCCTGCCAGGGTCGAAAGCTAGTCTCACACGACTCTCATTGTATCACCTTTATGCTTACATGTATGCCTACAGAGGGATGATGATGGCGATGATGATGATGATGATGATAGCGGTGATGATGATGATGATGATGACGATGATTATGAAGTTGATGATGATGATGATAGCGGTGATGATGATGATGATGATATAATGATGATGACGATGATGATAGTGGTGATGATGATGAATATCATTATGATGATGATAATGATAGCGGTGATGATGACGTTGATTATGATGATGATTATGATGATGAGTATGATATCAGTGATGATGACGATTATGGTGATGTAAGCACAATTAAGGGATGATGATGATACTGATAGTGGTTATGATGATGATGATGATGATGATGATGATGATGATGATGATGACTACCTTGCATTCGCAATCTGTGTCACCGTATGCTGTTGCAATGGTGTCCTTTCATCGTCAAGTCAATCCCTTGAGAGCTGCTCATAAGCATTAAGACAATGGGCCCTTTTAACCCCTTGACTACGGGAACCGAGTGGGTTGTGTACAAAGTCTATGGAGATTTTAGAAACTCGTAGGGAACGGGTTAAATTCACTTCTTAACATTATAACAGTGAAACAGGTCACCAGCAATACAGTGCAGGATGATCCAGGACGCAATTAAGCTGATGGTAGACTTTACTATAACTTAATTTCAAAGGGCCCATTGTCCTGATGCTTATAAGAAGCTCTCAAGGGATTGACTTGATAATCAAATGAAACAATTATAATATTTCCGGGGACCATAGTTATAGAGACAGCAATAAGTCTGCTGGTGCAAAGTGTTACCGGACGTATTTGTCTTTTAGGCCAGGCACAAGTCGAGCCACAAGTTGAGATTTCGGGCCATTGTGTTCTTCGATTAACAATGTTGTTTTTTTGTGCTGACCATTAACAGGTGCGAAACCGTCACCTGGCAGGGGACGTTGCTGGTGCAGAGGAGGCCTCGCGTTCTGCCAGGGCCTGGACTATCGCCAGTGCCGTCTCGGGCATGGCAATTGTGGCTACTCTCTTCATCTTCCAATTCGCATTAGGTTTGTTATCCTGATCTACTTAATCCCTGGATATGGCGTTCGTGATCAAGTTCACGCAGTCACTGGTCTCCATTTTAAACCAACAATATACAAGTACATGTAGTCAGTTTTAGCGAGTTTTGGTTATTTTGTTTAGTATTCGCTTATGCCGTTGTTTGATCACAATCTTTGCTCGGGTCACGTAGGGGTCAAGCACGTACAGCAACGTGGTACTCCGTGGAATGCGCCGTGAGCGAAATTTCGCACCGGGTGTATCCATAACATATAGATTCGCGATCAATCGTATGATCATTCAATTAATCGAACGATTGATTAATTGGTCGTACGATCGATCGATCGTACACTTAATCGAGAATCTTTATTTTACGAGGCCCTGGGTATCATCAATGTAACCTTGCCTATAACTCTCTGAATGCCAAGGTGGACGCGAGCCACAATACTCATAGAATCAGATCCATTTTTAATAATTATAATAATAATAATAATAATAATAATAATAATAATAATAATAATAATAATAATAATAATAATAATAATAATAATAATAACGTTAGAACCATCCTTAGGGCGAATGCTATAAAAATCGACCTTAGGGGGAATTTAAGAAATTTGCTGATTTAAGACAATTAACCATCATATTTCCATATGTTCTTCATGAATTAGATACTATTTGATTATATGCACAATTCTGAAATATTTGTTTGAGATTCAGAATGAACATAACAAACATAATTATTTTGGTTGCTTGAAAAATTCCCCTTAAGGAAAACCAAGCACTAGGAAGACGTTAAGGGGAATGTTTATATTTCCCCTTAAGGAAAACCAAGCACTAGGCCGATCGTTAAGGGGAATAATGTTTATATTTCCCCTTAAGGAAAACCAAGCACTATCTTTAAGGGGAATGTTTATATATCATCAAGGAAATGCTCTAAACAACGTCTTAACACCATCTTCAATGGCCTGGTTGGAGCAAGGAGTTATGAGTTAGCTTGGTTGGAGCATCTACGGTAACGAATATCATGAATCTTGATTTTTAAGCTGAATAATGAACTGAATAATGACACCGACTAGCTGCCAGCCGACCTACGTAGTCCCACACACTACATCGTGAGTTAGTACGTACATGTATATGCAATACAATACGTTGATCACGCAAAGTGCATGTTTTTTCAGTTGACTCGTATGATATGAATTTACGTCCGTTTGCATTTGAATAAACTTTTAATATTGATCATCATGGCCGACACTGTTAATGTGACAACAAATCTTGACGATTCTTACGATGTTGAAACTGAAATCATGAATACACCTGCAAGTGCAAACACAAGAACATCAAAACGAACTGCATCTGCATCCACAAGCCAGAAGATTAAAGGGAAAAAGTCTTCAAAAAAACAACCCTCAAGCCAAAAGAAATCAGACAAGTCAAAACCAAGCTTGAACTGTGCGCAGTCTGATTTCTCGGGGTTTTATAAAACAACTACTACAGGATACTGACTTCACAAATCTACTACAGAATTGTGTAGCAAAGATTGTCGCAAACACAATCGTTGAAGTGAAGGAACATCTCTCTAAACGCATCTTAGAAACCGAAAATAGACTTGAAAATCATGATGGAATTCTACTAACCATGCAGAACTCACTAGATGAGAAAGCCCAAGAAGTGAAAGCCTTGTCAAAATCAGTCGGCGAGATGAAAGACCACATCGATGCCATGCAGAACACGTTACATGATGCAGAACAACATAATCGACGGAACTCCATCAGGCTGTATGGGGTTCCAGAAGCGGTCGGAGAAAACACTGACCGAGCTGTCATCCAAGCGCTCAATTCAAACCTTCCCTGCTCACTCTCGCCGGATGACATCGAAAGCAGCCATAGATCGGGGAAGCCTCGTGTCTCGGGTCCTGGAAGTGGAAACAAGACATCTAAGCCGAGACCCATTCTCATCAAGCTGTGCTCCTACAAGAAAAAAAATCGAAATCATGAAAGTGAAGAGAAATCTGAAGAGAACCGGCCTATCTGTACATGAAGACCTTACTAGCAGGATTGTATACAATTAATTGATACATTTTGTTGATAAACACAATATTTTATACAGTAAACAATTTGGATTTAGAAAAGGATATAGTACTAATCATGCCCTCATTGATTTTACAGATAAACTTGCCAAAGCCTTTGAGCAAAAAGAAACAGTTATAGGACTTTTTTTAGATTTGTCAAAGGCATTTGATTGTATTGATCATTCTATTTTATTACAAAAACTTAATTTTTACGGAATAAGAGGTATCGCATTAAAATGGTTTCAAAGTTATTTAAGTAATAGGACACAGTATGTATGTATAGATGGTCATAATTCACAGTATAGAAATATTTCTGTTGGTGTACCTCAGGGATCTAACCTGGGACCTCTTTTGTTTTTGCTTTATGTTAATGATTTGCAATATGTAAGTGATGTTTTATCTGTACTTTTGTTTGCTGATGATACTAGCCTATATGTGTCGGGTAAAGATTTAGAACATTTAAATGATGTAATTAATGTAGAAATGGGTAAAGTGCAATCATGGTTTATAGCTAATAGACTCCAAATTAATTACAGTAAAACATGTTATATAATATTTAGACCACATCATTTAGATATTAATGAAGATTTGATAAATATTCAATTAAATGGGGTTGTAATAAAGCAAGTAAAATGTACTAAATTTCTTGGTGTATTTATAGATGAAAAATTAAGTTGGAATGAGCATATTAGTTATATTTCTTTAAATATTTCGAGAATAGTTGGAGTATTAAATAATTTGAAATATATTTTGCCTTTGCGAATTTTAGTGAATATATATAATAGTATGGTTTTATCACATTTAAGTTATTGTAATATTGTATGGGGCAATTGCTCATTTTATTTATTGAATAGATTGTTTTTATTACAGAAAAGGGCTGTCCGTGCGATTACTAAATCACATTATTTAGCACATACACACGATTTATTTTTGAAATTGAAAATATTAAATGTATATGACATAAATAAATTGCAGACTGCATGTTTTATGTATTCATATTTCAAAAAATTATTACCTCCCCTTTTTGATGGATATTTTAAATATAATAGGGATGTAAATGTGTATAAAACAAGGAACTCACATATATACTCCGTTCTGTAAATATAAATTTTCTAGATCAATTATTAGTTATCAAGGTGCGATAGTGTGGAATGATTTGCCTGATGAACTCGAACAGTGTCCAACTCTAGGTAATTTTAAAAGGAAGTATAAAGGATTATTGAATTATACGTTATTACAATAGATCCATAATTTAAACGTCTGCTTTTTACGTGTGTTTTTGTAATTAATTTTGATATTTATTTCAATAAGTTGTAGTTTAAAAAAGGGAAAAGGCCTTGACAGGCCAATGGCCTTTGCCTTTCCCTCACATCCTCTACGGCTTATTATTATGATTTTATCATGTCCTTGTATAGCTGTGTGTAGATGTTTTAGATGTTTGTTTATACTCTTGAATACTGTTTTCTATACTGTTCCCTATGTATATATATTTTGATGTATATTTTGATGTATTTTTAATGTGATGTGAAATAAACTGAACTTGAACAGTTGAACTTGAGAATAATTTCATATTTCCCCTCTTAGTGAAAAGTGACCATAAGGGGAATAATAAGTTCATATTTCCCCTCTTAGTGAAAAGTGACCATAATGCCCGGCGCAGACAGAGCCGACTCGACTGGTTGTCATTCCGATCGGCTCAGTTTTCAGTGCCTCGCGACACATATTTTGCCAGTCGAGAGACAGTCGGATGCCAGTTGGGGCCGATTCAACACGATAAATCTGCTCCGACCGACCGGGCCCAACTCTAGCCTGATTAAAACCAGTCGGATCGGGTCGAGTCGGCTCTGTCTGCGCCAGGCTTAAGGGGAATAATAAGTTCATATTTCCCCTCTTAGTGAAAAGTGTCCATAATGCCCGGCGCAGACAGAGCCGACTCGACTGGTTGTCATTCCGATCGGCTCAGTTTTCAGTGCCTCGCGACACATATTTTGCCAGTCGAGAGACAGTCGGATGCCAGTTGGGGCCGATTCAACACGATAAATCTGCTCCGACCGACCGGGCCCAACTCTAGCCTGATTAAAACCAGTCGGATCGGGTCGAGTCGGCTCTGTCTGCGCCAGGCTTAAGGGGAATAATAAGTTCATATTTCCCCTCTTAGTGACAATAATGCATGTTTATATTTCAATTATATTGTATTATTTATAGTATGTATGTTTTGAAGTTCAATGTACACTGATCCTTTCAGCACTGCTGCTGATCAGTTTGAAATGTATACCAAAATAAATAAATAAATAAATATTTCCCTCTATAGTGACAATGCATCTCATATTTCCCCTTCGATCATGACAGGGAGAACAATAAGTAGGCCTACACTTGGCATTTAGTTTAAGTTCAAGTTCAATACAACATATATTTCCAAATATTTTCAGTAACAAACATTAACAAAACAATATAATTGGAGGTGAACATCTCTAAAAGCACAGCTTGAATAGAGAGCACCTAATTAAAAAACATTATCAAGAACCTTATAGGTTTTTAAAATCATCACTTTATTAGTCAAAATTCGTCAACAAAATAAAAAGAAATACATAACCCAGGACACTGGCATATAATTGCCAGCGCAGGGCAGTAAAATAGTATAATGAACAACATTAAAATTAAATTATTGAGAATCATATTTCAACATAGTATATAATTTGGATAAATAATTCAGCGTAATAGTAAGTAAGTGTAATGGAAAGTAAAATATAATATAATATATATATCTAATAATAGCTCCAGATAATAGTAATAATAATTTAAGTGCGATATCAAGTACATTGTAATCTGCCAGTTCCTAGGTGACATTAGAATGCAATTATTTAAATTCATATTTCAATAGTAACATAGTATATAATTTGAATAAATAATTCAGCGTAATAGTAAGAAAGTGTAATAGAAAATCAAATATAATAACTTTTTAGAGAATATCAAAATAGAATAATTCAGAGTAATGTATCAAATAATCAATAAGTCAAGATAATAATAAAGATAATTTAAGTGCACTAGCAAGTATACTGTGGCTAACAATGTGATCTGGACCTTCACAAGCTAGCATATACCAGAACCCTACCGCGGAAAGAGACGCAGCCAATTATAATCCACAGATCTCGCGTTCAAAAATGTGCAAATCTAATTGGACAGAACGCGCACAACTGGGTAACTGACAAAAACATCACAAAAGGGTTCTGAATTATGTACCAAAAGAAAGAGAAAAGTATACTGCAAAATATGAGCCCTCATTTGTCACAGTTAAATGTTGCGACGGCTCATACATTGTAGGAATTATTTTAGGCAAAATAATCTGAGAATTCTCAAATTGGCAACATAAACAGATTGAAGATCATTATTTTAGGTGCAAATTGGCAATGTTTTAGATTGGAAAGGATTGCCAAATGTGCATATTTTATTTTGTCTACACAAAACATCAAGTTTCTTCTATTGCCAATTTGATGATACAATAGAGATTTATTTCCTTTTAGCAATAAATATAATGTGGTCTTCGTTCTCAATGGGTTAAAGGGGAATCCATCGCTGAGTACAAATGTACCTATTATGACAGTCGTTTTCTAATTTGTTGGTCTGTAAGATTTCACTCAGAAATGTTCGAGAAAAGGAATAAATCCCCTTTTTCCCAAAGTCTAAGTTACAAATCAAGACATAAAGAGTTTTTATCTTAACCAAAATTTACTTGATTTATTTGGTTATTAAGTGGGATTATTTTGTATGATTGCCTGCACTCTCTCATATTAAAACTACATGTACTTGCAAAACTCCCAGCTTCCTTCACCAACAAAATGCTTTAAATATCTCAACGCAAAAGACTAATAATCGACTTCTTTACTTATAGACAAGTGGCTATCTAAAATTAATGTAATACATGTATTACAGAGTGTATTAATACATGTATTACAGAATGTATCAATACATGTATTACAGACTGTTTCAGTAAGTATACCACACAACTGAAATGTAAATGAACAAGTAATAATCACATGTTCCCGATTTAAATCAGAAATTGGTGAGCAATGCTCTTTAACAAACATGGTATATCAAAATGTTGTGGTTCTTTTAACTTGTAGAAAGAGATCAAATCGTTCATCAGAACGTTCTCCAGCATTTTCAATGAAATTATGCCTCATAACTGCTTTCCAGTTTAGGGGTATTGCAGAAATTAATGAGTAGTATTGAATATAGGGAACTTATCCGAACCTGTTCATCATAACTTAAGAACGAGCCATTAGCATTGTATATATCTCTCAAAACAATTACACCATTTTCAAACAAATTTCTCATGAAGATATAGAGGGAAATTTAGATGGGCAAATCACTTGGAACACTCGGTTTTCATTGATTTACAAATCATCCATTGATAACAGCTTAAAGGGGACCACCAGGCAAAGAACAACACATTATTATATGTTTTGGTACCGTTTTGTGATATCAAATAGATACCCAACATTTTGCAAGGGGTTGTGTAATTCATAAACAAAGCAATTAATTTCCACCACTTACGGAACCACTGCTATTTACTGGTTCCATACGGGCCAACCATTTGCGAGTGCGCTAATGCAGCTATTCATTATATGTTTTGGTACCGTTTTGTGATATCAAATAGATACCCAACATTTTGCAAGGGGTTGTGTAATTCATAAACAAAGCAATTAATTTCCACCACTTACAGAACCACTGCTATTTACTGGTTCCATACGGGCCAACCATTTGCGAGTGCGCTAATGCAGCTATTCACGCGCACGTTTGTAAACGATAGATTCCCGGGCGATTCATTCGCTCTGCACACGTTGTAATTCACCGCACACATAGCAGTCTGCGTAATTCAGACCGCATGAACGCATGCTTTAGAATGGTGATGCGTTTCCAAGTATTTTTTTTTCTTCTGGAAACATATTTTTGTGAACTTGTTGATGTAATGGAATACTCCAGATGTTACCTATAAATCTTTAATAAGAATATGATTTTTGGGTGGTGGTACCCTTTAAGGAACTTTCAATACAAATTTCTTCATAGGATAATCTCAACAAACAAATTTGTATTTAAGATAGGAGTAAAATCGTCCCCAATGTGTAACTGTTGCAACATTCATATTTACAAACAATTACTCATCTTTTTCTTAAATGTGTACCGTAACAGTGATCTCTTTTTGGAAAGACCTGAATGAATGGTTGATAGTTAATAGGATAATGAATGAATATTTCACTCACTCTGATCTATGTTTTGGAGTAGTAATTTCAAAAGACATTTCTCTTATTAAAGGGTACCACCACCCAAAACTAATATTTGTATAATAGAAAGGTAACATCTTTAGTATTCCATTCCATCAACAAGTTCACAAACATATGTTTGCAGAAAAAAGAAAAAAAATGGAAACCGCATCACCATTCTAAAGCATGCGTTTATGCGGTCTGAATTGTGTAGACTACCGCGGGTGCAGCAAGCGAATCGCTCGGAATTATATTGCCTACAAACGTACGCGTGAGTAGAATTGGCGCACTCGCAAACCAGGAACCAGGAAATAGTAGTGGTTCCGTAAGTGGTGGAAATGAATTGCTTTGTTTATGAACTACTCAACCCTTTGCAAAATGTTAGGTATCTATTTGATATCACAAAACGGTACCAAAACATGTAGTAATGTGTTGTTATTTGCCCGGTGGTCCCCTTTAATATAATTTTACTCCGTGCGAAGAAATATATATACAGAATGTATCAATACATGTATTACAGAATGTTTCAGTAAGTATACCACACAACTGAAATGTAAATGAACAAGTAATAATCACATGTTGCTGATTTAAATCAGAAATTGGTGAGCAATGCTCTTTAACAAACATGGTATATCAAAATGTTGTGGTTCTTTTAACTTGTAGAAAGAGATCAAATCGTTCATCAGAACGTTCTCCAGCATTTTCAATGAAATTATGCCTCATAACTGCTTTCCTGCTTTCCAGTTAAGGGGTATTGCAGAAATTAATGAGTAGTATTGAATATAGGGAACATATCCGAACCTGTTCATCATCATAACTTAAGAACGAGCCATTAGCATTGTATACAGGGTGGCCCAAAAAAAAACGGAACGGGGCACTTCCCGAATTATAGTAACAAATGTATTGTGTCCATCGGATAGGGTGTCTTTTCAAATGAACAACGATACCAAGAACAGTCAATTTGGTCGTGTAGTTTTTGTTTTAGGGCGCTGTGAGTGACACCATGTCAGGTTCTCTTTTTTGTCAATTTTTACCGAGCCAGTGCTTGATAGATCGCACGTACTGCCTTTCATATCGTTCAACGAGGCGCGCCATTGTTAGTGTGCACTCAGCCGTGTGCCGAGAGAATCGGCGTGTTCGTTGAATGGTATTACCTCCATCCTTGTATCCTTGGTTGGCTGCGTGTTGATCGGCACCCAGCGGGTAGAGAAGCGGTCGGCGCGTTTCACGATATAACCTGTGATCGGGCTGCCTTCATCTGATGACGGGGGTGTCCAGCTCACTGTCACTGACTTGGCACCGATGTTTGAGATGCTTGGTTCTCCAGGCATGGTAGGCACACCTGAGTAATGACAAAGAACGTAAGATGAATCAATCTATTCCCTACTGGATTTCTCAATTTTCTTAAAGTTGATACATGCTCTAAAAGTTCCTGTAGGCTTTATAAATCTACTGCATTGAAATAGGACCATTATCATATTATGAAGTATGAATTACAGTTGTTCTCTCTTATTTATTTCAACGCCTCTACATTTTTTGCCAAATCTGTAGACTAGAGACTATATTGTTTATTCTAAACTTATGATTAATTCAAATAACAGTCTACTTTTAACCTTTTCCCGTTATTGTACAATCCCCACGGACTTTGTGGATAGTCCACCAGGATCCCACAAGGGTTAACTAAAAATAACAAAGGAGGTCAAAAAAACTCACCATATTTTGCTTTGGCAATGACGGAGACTGAGGGATCGCTAGGTGGACCAAAACCAGCCTTGTTTTCAGCCAGTACCCTGAACTCGTACTGAGCTCCTTCCTTCAGGTCTTGGACGGTGAACTCGGGGTTGAGGATATTCTGCGTCGTGGCGGGCATCCAGCGGAATCCCATGGCCTCCTTCTTCTCCACGATGTAGTTGGTGATGCGCGCGCCTCCGTCAGATTCTGGAGGGCTCCACTGCAGGGTGATGGTTGTCTTGCAGATGTCCGTGACCTTGGGTGCGGATGGTTTACCAGGAATATCTGGAATATATCAACAGTCAGGTGATTAAGTATTGATGAGTGGGGATATTAAATAGAATTTGGACTACTGAGCTTAAATAATGCAAATTTAAATTGTTTAAAACCATTAGTCACTGAAGCATCCTTGCATATGAGGCAATCCCCATTCACCACACGCTATATACAAATTGCAATATATTTCCAATAATAATAATATTAGCTTGATATAGCGCTTAATATGACGTACTCAGACTTCTCCATGAGTCCGGTGACCGTGAAGATGGCCTCGGTGGTTGGAGTGGAGTTCACCGGCGTCCAGCGAAGGGCAAGTCGCTCCTTCTTCTGGACGAAGTAGCCAGTGATCGGAGAGCCACTGTCTTCTGTTGGTGGTCGCCACTTGAGGGTCACTGAGGTTGCGTTAACGGCAGTGACTTGTGGCTTGCTTGGAGCATGCGGCACATCTGTAAAGTAATTAATTTGTCAAAGTAAAATTAAAATCTGATGTAAATTTGCACAATTACAATGTAATTGACCCTATAAAAAGCATATAATAATACTAATAATAACTATAAATTTATAGCGCGAGCACATCTGTCATTAGACACTTGTGGCGCACAGTAGAGTCGACTAGGGGCACCCTGATGATGTTAACCGCTCATATAGAATTAATGATGACAAAGCAATGATCAGTGATAATATATTTATCTGTTCGTGATACAAAATCAAGCATAGGATTTAATTCAAGGGTTCCATATTTCTTTCTTGGTACTTTTGTACATAAGCACTTATCATTAGCATTGTATCACATTACTCACTTTTGTGAGCAAAATAAGGTCCATTTTATGGCCTTACCATATGGAGGCTTGACCAGCACAGACTCGGTCGACTCGCTGGGCTGTCCAAATCCTCTCTTGTTCTCAGTTACCACCCTGAACTCGTACTCAGACTTCTCCATGAGTCCGGTGACCGTGAAGATGGCCTCGGTGGTCGGAGGTCGGAGTGGAGTTCACCGGCGTCCAACGAAGGGCAAGTCGCTCCTTCTTCTGGACGACGTAGCCAGTGATCGGAGAGCCACCGTCTTCTGTTGGTGGTCGCCACTTGAGGGTCACTGAGGTTGCGTTAACGGCAGTGACTTGTGGCTTGCTTGGAGCATGCGGCACATCTGTAAAGTAATTAATTTGTCAAAGTAAAATTAAAATCAGATGTAAATTTGCACAATTACAATGTAAATGAGCCTATAAAAAGCATATAATAATACTAATAATAACTATAAATTTATAGCGCGAGCACATCTGTCATTAGACACTTGTGGCGCACAGTAAAGTCGACTAGGGGCACCCTGATGATGTTAACCGCTCATATAGAATTAATGATGACAAAGCAATGATCAGTGATAATATATTTATCTGTTCGTGATACAAAATCAAGCATAGGATTTAATTCAAGGGTTCCATATTTCTTTTTCAAGAACTCTTTCTAACCTTACACAAGACTGATCCATCAATAATTGATGCTTAAATTATACTTTTTCCAACGTGTTCAAGACTTTTTTGGTATACATCTAGCAGGCATAGACCCCAGCCAAAATGTTTTCCGAACCAATGCTGAATGAATAGAACAGTAACCAAAATACTGATAAAGTAAATTCACAAAATATGTGGAGAAGCTTACCGTAAGCAGGCTTGGCCATGTTGGTCGGCAGATTCTCCCCTATTACAGGTGTGTGAGTGAGGCATGGATTGTAGCCCTGTTTACAATCCATGGTTGTCGATGCCCATGTGAGTCAGATGGTAACTGCACATGGCGATGTCAAAGAGGAGGTAGAAGGCGAAGGTGTTCTTTGGATGAGAGGTAGAAAGAGAGTAGTGATGTTTTGCCAAAAGTCAATGTACCTGACATGAAGAGAGCTTGGAACAAAGAGACAGTTATCTGGGCGAAAGTAAACGCTAGGCCAGAGTAAGGAAGTGGTTCCAAGTTGTTTTGTTAACATCGGTCTAGCTTTTCCTCTGAAGTGGATGAGTTACCAAGCTGGTATCGATGGTTTGTTGTACATGCATGGCTAGTCTGATGTTCAGACTGTGAAGCGAGTCCCTACAAGCTCATCCCATCCAGTTATGTCCTGAGGTTGCACAGCAGTGGCCAGTATCTGCAGATGAAGAAAAAATAAACAAAATAGTGCCCATTAAATGCAATCAGCAGACAAAGGAAAGAGCGAGCTCAACATTTTGCATGTTAACTATGCAATTCATAAAGATATCACCCTGCCGCTTTATTAATTTTAGTCTAGCATATCTTGGAAGACTGTATGGAATGATCAAGTAAACTGCTAATGACCTTGGATATTATCCAAGAAATTGCTCATTATCATAATCTCCTACAGTTCACAATATTTTTTTTATAGAATAAATAATTTGTGGACACTTGTCAATGATTGGTTTAACTAAAAATAATTATTATTAAACAAAATAACAAACAAGCTACAAAATAAAAAATTTAACAAAAGAAAAAGCAAATAAGGAACAGGGTTGTATAAAGTGAATGATAATCTTTGTTAAATTCAACTAAATTCAACTAGGACTTTCAAATTTACCTCGTTATAAACGGCCAAATTAATAACAAACATTTAAATGAACGTCTGGGACTAGGCAATAGAGAACATGTATTTGTACATGTTCAGCATAGCATTTTAATCCTGTTATCTGACACAAATTCTGAGCTTATAGAATAAAATCGTGTATTGTATTAGGGCAATTCCAAGCAAACATTGACATAACCACTGAATTTTCAAATTCGTTGTACCATAACAAATTTGGTATCAAATGAAAGCTAAAAGATTGAACTTTCCAAAAATGCATTTTGTTTTTGAAAAAAAAAATTGTAAACTATTATTTTATTGTTAATATATAGCATAAATTAATTTTCAGTTATTTTCACAAAACATTCCATTAAATAGTAAGCATAAAAGAACTGCGAAAAGGAGTTTTCATAAAATTTTATTTCAGTGTTGATAGGATCATTGCTTCAGTTTTTCAGATAAACATTGATTTCGTCATTTTCGCTCTTCGTTCCGCTTCAGTGACTGTCTCATTTACAGTCATCAATATGTCACGGCGTTACACTAAAAACAGATATTTTTAATATTTCTGGAAAAATATGAATGGGAATGAAATAATTTTTTGTTTTCTCTGTATTAGCCCACAGGGCTATAATATGCATGCTGAATAGCAGCATTATCTTTTACCACTTATTAATATAATCAATATCAATTTGGTCACGGCGTTACGTTTTGTGTAACGCCGTGACGCTACCTACTGGATTCCCATTGACATAACACAGTAGACATAATCAAATAGTGTAAGATATTTTTTGTAGGTATGCTTGGGCATTGCTCATGCTATAATTATATGAATAGGGTCAGTTGATAATGTTTCCATCTCAAAGTTACCCGAGTCATGTATGTGTATGGGTTGTACGTCCGTCTGTCTGTATGTGCATCTGTACATCAGTGTTCTTTTTTTTGCAATATCTCAAGAATCGTTGGATGGATTTCGTTCAAACTTTGTACAATCCATGTATTTAGAGGTACGGATTATTGGATATGATTTTGGTCCATGAGGTCAAAGGTCAAAGGTCAAAGGTCACATAGCTAACAAATATGCAAAAATTATATTATTATCAAGATAGTTTGAGAATCCTTGGAAGGATAACATGATAATAATACTGGTATGCGTCCAGTGAAGTATATGACCTGATTAGGGAATGGGATCATGGGAGGTCATAGGTCAACAGGTCAAAATATTGTTGTTTTTTGTTCTCACAATTAAGTTCCAGAATCAATGTTAGAAAGAGTACTGTAGGTAAAAGACAATTTTCTGAAACTGTTTGGGGCACAGGTCAAAGGTCACTCGGATAATTACCAATTCAAAAACGAACATTTACTAACTCTGAAATCATGTTACATGAAACAAATCACTTGCAAATATGCACTGTGCAGACCAAAAATTAAACATTTGTATGTTATTTTGAGAAACAAGGTCAAAGGTCAGATGTCAAAGGTCTCATATTTCATTGTTACATTTAAGTATGTATGTTGGTTTTAATATTTGATGGTTCCATTAACTAACTTCTGAAATAGACAAGAATTTCAATTATGTCCTAAAAGATTTTTTGATCAATAGAGGGCGCTGTGCTGCAAATTTGTGTCATGCAGATGATCATTTAATAGCATCTTGGTTATATCACCCATTCATCTAGTTCTTTATTGATTCTGGATCACTACATTAAAATTATATCATATTATTCATCTCTTTAATATCTCCCATATATATAACATGTACAATTCAGAGGTCACGGCGTTACAGTGCATAGATACATTTATGATATCATATTTACTATTAACTTTGGATTTTTTCTACATTTTTATTTGGATGTTCTAGCTTGATGTCTAGTACAAAGAATCAATGTGACAAAAGTGCAAAATGTTCAGGTAGTTCACAGAGTTTACTTAGTTTCTTAGCATGTAAGAAACCCATGTCTTTTTGCCATCACGGGGTTACGGCAGATATTGATATTCATAATTCATAATTTATTGGGAATTTTGGTTTTCTTTCCTATTGTAAATTATTGGTAGGATAGTGGTAACAGATGCATATCAAAAGTTGGTTCTAGATATTTAGATTTTATGAGTTATTTGGACTTTCATTGTGAGAAACACCCTCTGACCGTCACGGCGTTTGCTTGGAATTGCCCATTAACTAAAATACAAAAGTTTAGAATAACAAAAGTGTCAAATGTCTCTCTAATAATGTACCTCTACACCTTTTCGAAGACTGTCCTTCTGAAGTTCAACATACATGCGTGCCTGGATGGATGGACCTGCAAGTGCGATGACTGGTCTTTATGACAGATCAATGTGATGTGCCCAGAATCTCAGCATTTCTAATTTTAAAAAGAAATTAAAAAAGGAGATATTCTATTTAAATCAAAAGCCAATGCGGTATCATAATTATATTCAATATGCATAATGCAGGAAGAAATATGGGAGAGGAGAGGGGAACAAAGGGCTCTTTAGCTCCCCCAAATACCAAAAAGAGCCCTTATAAATTTACATAATTTTGCAAAACAATTCTAGCATGCTCACTTCATGAAGGCTTGCTTGCAAAGTAACCCTTGGCAAATAAATGTAAATGGTCTGACTTGATACATATAACACAAAAATGAATTATGAAATATCCAACAATGACTGTTCACAGGTAATCTCTGCTGTCTGTACCATCATCTAATATATGGAAATATCCATGTATGTTATCATTTAAATGTATGACTGTGATGTAAATGTAAAACATTTAATTTTTAATTCTTACCAAAGATTGGGGCCAAGAAAGTGGGCTGGGAAGTTGGGCCTGATGAACAGAGAGAGGTACATGATGTATGATCTTGGATCAGAACTTCCAATAGGCCAGCAATTCAGCCACTATCAAACTTGTATTTCTGTCAAGAAAAATATACAAATGTTACACTTACAATGTTAACATTAATAAAAATGAAATTCAAACATAGAGGAAACTGACTAGAAATATTTGAGTGATTAAAAGTGAGCAAAGAAAAATAGGCTTCGCCGGGAATCGAACCCGAGACCGCCGGATTGCTAGACCAGTGCTCAAACCATCAAGCCACGAAGACTTTGTATGGTGGGCGTTCCCATGAAACCCTTTTCAATGCTCGATTAGTCAGAAGCTATATAAACTGGGCCAATCCCAAGAATAATTAAATCAATTGGCCCAGTTTATATAGCTTCTGACTAATCGAGCATTGAAAAGGGTTTCATGGGAACGCCCACCATACAAAGTCTTTGTGGCTTGATGGTTTGAGCACGGGTCTAGCAATCCGGCGGTCTCGGGTTCGATTCCCGGCGAAGCCTATTTTTCTTTGCTCACTTTTAATCACTCAAATATTTCTAGTCAGTTTCCTCTATGTTTGAATTTAATTAATAAAAAAAAGCTGCATCACTTCGCGTGATCCTGCGCCTTTCTCTATAAAAGTTGATTTAATTATACAAGTTAAATATCTAATGTCCAATGTACAGATGTTGTAGAAGACATTCCATGCCCAATAAACTTCCTTTAACTTAAATCAATTTTTGTGCAGGCATGGCTTAAAAAGTAGTCCCTGATAAAGTGATATATATATTTCATTGTTTTCCCTGCTTACCTGTGGCCGATCTGCTCTCCCAAATATGTCATCATAATTTTCGCTGACAAAATTAGCAAGAATCTTGATATCTTCTGTAGAAAGATTTGATTTTCGGCTTGATTCCTGTAAATTGAATGAGATAATAGAACAATAAAAATACACATCAGAATTTCAATAATTTATGACTGAAATAACACTAGCATTGAATGTTGTCTAATGATCATATCTGTTAAAATTCTCAAATAGGAATTAAATGTGTACTAGTACTTCTGTCTACTAGTAGTACTACTTCAACTTGTACGACTGTACGTTATTTTAGGATTTAGTATATTGAATTAGTTTTGTTCGCTTACTTCAGTCAACGCATCAAGCTAGTTGTGAAGTATGAGTATCCTGCATGGGAGTGCAGACGCACTCGCCGTTTTTTTAAAGTGACACACTGTCACTGGTATTTAATCTCAACTACCTGGGGAGCATACTAGCCGTGCTGCCACTGATATGATAGTGCAAAGGCTAATTAACACAACGTCACAAGTCGCGATACGACTCGGAGAGAAGTCGAGGTGGTGCAGAAATCACGTATTTTGATTTGGAATGGAGCGAAAAATTGTCAATTTTATCTAGCGCCAAGTTAATCAATTACACTTTACATCACATAACAATTAACATTGTGTATTACTAGGCCCAACTGCATACTATACCATTATAACATATAAACCTAAGTACCTAACCCTTGTTTAGTGGCTATACTCGTGGCATATAAATTTATAATAATATTAAAATTATTAATTATTATTATATCCCTCATAAGATCGTTTTACCATTGTATTTGACAAATGATAGTTTTGGACAACACGCGCAATCCCCGCGCAATCATGTGACCGGGCTGTTAGCAAAAAATTAACACTAAAAGTTTGTTACGCGTTCGTCCCATAGATCATGTGTTTAAGCAAAATGCACACGCGATCAAATTTGTGCAGTACTCTATGGCGCACACGTTCTAGTCACGTGATTGACATTGCTGGTAAAAACTAACACCCTGGGAAGAAGAATGCCAAGACAGCCAATAAGCACATCCGTGGGAGCGCTAGCACGCATTCATCGCGTATGTGCGCAACTGCCAGCGCGTTGGTGCGCACTCAGTTTTGCGTCTTTGTGATTGTGTGCGCAAAATAACAATGACTTTAAGCGTATTAGATGCGCCGTGGTTCTGGAGGCTCATACTGGCTTCATTAATGTCGATTGATTTTTATATCAAAATTTACAAGCGATTTTATGAAATATTCAGAGATTATCACTTATTTTGCTATAAGCTGAACACAATCACTGATATTGATGAGTGATATAAAACAACTAACGAATGTGCTTGATTGTAATAGGCAATCTATTACCTCGGTGGGCTCAAAATGACTATTACCCTCAGCTACGCTTCGGGTAATAATCATTTTGAGCCCACCTCGGTAATAGATTTGACTATCACAAGAAGCCCATTCGTTAGTTGTATACTATTAGTATTACTATAAAGTATTAGCACAATTTATTAGGCTGGCGTTCTGCAAACTCACGACACAAAGGTCAAAGTCTTTGACATGACAAGGTCAAGGGCAATTACAATGCTCTTTGTAATTGTAGACCAGAGACAGTCTACCATATCATGGCTGCAAGTTATGACAAAGAAAGGTGTTAAATTTTAGAGTTTAGTCTTACTCGAGTAAGATCAAGGGCAAGGACAAGGTCAAGGAGTGAAGGAGGTTTAATGTTATTTCGCGTTTATAGCCAGGGAGACGGGTTTTTGGACATAGTAGCCACCGCAGAGTTTCGGCGCGGTGCGATCTCGATAACCGCTCTAGTGCAATATCGAAGGGTTTCATTGAAATATAACGATTTTCTACATAGTTTGTCAACAAATAATATGTAAGGTCGATAACAATGACATATAATAGCTGAATGACATAGCATGCAAACTCACAATCACACATTAAACACAAAATAAGATAAAAACTTACGAGTTACGGCCATCATTTGGTTCTTGCTGGCTTCTTGTTGTATTGGCAGATTATACATTCAGGCTCGTCCATAAAAGATTAAAACAATTTTTTTCGATGACAAGTTGTCATGAGCTTCGTGAAACGCATTTATATAATCCCAAATAATCCCAAATTAAGAAAATAACATCGAAAAACCGTGTTTCCCCCTAAGGCGCAGTTTTATAGCATTCAACATATAAGAGCATCATTTTGTCATGTGAATATCTCGCTCTGTTGACAGCTAGTACGCCCTCAGGGTGTTGTTTTGGTGCAATCAAAGTAGCACATGATAACGTTAGGGGGAAAGGTATGTTTCCCCCAAGTTAACGACAAATTCCCCTTAACGTGCTGTTTTATAGCACGCATATTCGCCTTAAGGCTACTTCTAAGCTTATTATATATTTTTTACGTTATAGTAGACTGAACGAATTATATAATTGTATAATCTGTATTACAAATCGGACACGGCTAATAGTACTGATACTAAATAATTATAATCAGTAACCGCGCTCTTAAAGTATATTACACAATATACTCGAGATTACTAATAATCAGTAACCGCGCGCTTAAAGTATATTACACAATATACTCGAGATTACTAATTCCGACGTTTTTTTTACTGTGACTATTACAAAACAATTGCTGGAACCTTGGACAATTATTCGGTATGCCTTTATAAGCCCCCAGTGTGAATTTCAGGTGAATTAAAGAATTTTTCGCGAAAATATTTAACATTTAAAAAAACCTGTCTCGGCCTTTACATTTGTTTTGTTTTGAGAATGCAGAAGTCACTAAATGAGACATATAGAAATGATTAGCAACTCATGTTTAACGGAAATATATATAATTTATTGCATAATACAAGTAATTGGCTGAGAAAATAACTTATCTTATAACACATACATTTGCCAGATATAAAATCACGCAAATGGAAACCTGTGACATGTGACCTTTGATCTTTGACCAAATGACCTTAAAATCACAACCCTTCATCTATCCCCCTAGATACATGAATTTACCGAGTTTGGTGTCAATTGGTCATTTGGTTCTTGAGATATGGCAAAAAGAAGATTTTCCAGCCAATTTTAACGATTTTCTCAAGTGGATAATACAGAAAACGGCCATAACTTTTTTTAAAATGATTGGAATTGGCTCAAATTCACAGAGGATGTTTACTATGATGTACTCTTAATTTCAAATTTTTTTTCTTTCAAAATCGGACTTTCCCATAATTGTTTTATGTTGCAGCAAACTAAATAGGAGTATGTCTTCCTAGCACGTTACCAGCCACTTGCATTTTCTTGAAAATTCGATGTCCAGATTTCAAAAAATGACCATTTTGACCAGGGTTAATCAGGGTTCGGGAGGGATGCTTACGTGCATCATATTTCACTAACCTGACAAAAAAAAAATAATATATAGGTTATAAGCTTAGAAGACGCCTTAGGGCGAATATGCGTGCTATAAAACAGCACGTTAGGGGGAATGTGTCGTTAAGGGGAAACATACCTTTCGCCCTAACGAATTGACCACTGTTTTATAGCCCTTCCTGCTAGTTTTATCATGTGCTACTTTGTTTGCATCAAAACAACACCATAAGGCGTAATATGAGTCGATTATACTATACCCCCATGTCAACAGAAGGAGATATCCACATGAAAAAAATGATGCTCTTATATGTTGAATGCTATAAAACTGCGCCTTAGGGGGAAACAGGGTTTTTCGATGTTATTTTCTTAATTTGGGATTATGTCTAGATTATCTGACTTGAAACATCATTTTGAAACCAAAATACTCCTTACTGCACAATACAAAAAAGGGTAATGCTGACTTATTGGCAGTCATGGAGAAATCCCCTTAACTTACACTTATCTTTTTCATTAATATATAGGTTATAACTTAATAATCAATTATCTTCGGCGGGGATGAGGATTTATCATAAAATTACTTCAGTAAACTAAGGCTGATTCTACAGACTATCACCTGATGAAATACTATGATATTATAATTCAGTACATACAAAATTACCTACATTATAATACGTATTGAACAATATAAATCAAGGTGTGTGTGCAAGCCAGTTAAGGAATTATAAAAGTTGACACTAACGAACTGAGATTAAAAAATAAATAATAATAATCCTTTAGCAAGATACATGGTACGACGACACTGGATTACAGTATGTCACGTTTCATAACCGTTCCCATTGTAATATCAAATTAAATTATATTCTGTCAGTATATGTAACTGTGACGTATTTGTAATACAGATTACGAAATTAGTAATATGCTCTGTAATATGCTGTGCCATGAAAGTAATTGATCTCAGTATCATACTGTGGCGATATGTTAATGGGTGCAGTTTGCTCCCTTGAATGTTGGTAAAATATTGATATTAAACTTGTAATACGTACATAATTATAATTTGTTTAATTAAGCTTATTAATTTCAATTCGCTTGCTCTCATATAATAATGATTTCACAATAGGTGATAGGTTATTATAGTCAGGTGGCTTAGTGAAATTATCGTTACCTGCCGGACAAAAGCGCCATTCTTGGCACAGAGCTAAATACTAAACCTACTAAACAATATTACTAATTCAGTAGAGGGGTAGCCCAGGCCAAAAATTACGTTAAGGGGCGTTGGGGGCGGGGGCGCTGTACCGGAGCCCCCAATTGATATTTAATTTAAATTACTTCATTGCCTAATGACATTTACTCAAGATGTATTTCAATTATTTTTTGTTATGCTTTGATTATTTACCATATCAATTACTGTTATGTTAAGTTTATGTTAACTTCAGAAAAGGGCAGTTCAGATTATATTTAATGCATCGTATTTTTATGCCCAGACTACCCCAATATTTAAAGGGTTAAAACTCCTTATTGATTATGAAATAAGTAATTTTAACATTGAAATATTTATTTTTATGTGATTAAGGGGTTTAGTTCATACAATATCATAGATGTTATCGTAAATGAATATGAAATATTAAATCTTATACGAGTGTACAGTTTCTATTTTGGTGGAGCATTTTATCTTTTGAATTTATATTGATATTACCGTAAAACTCCGTGAATAAGACGCACCCGTGTATAAAACGCACCCCCAACTTTCACAGCTTTTTTTTTGGGACACCCTGTATTTTTTTAAAAGACCCTGAAGTGCTGTTGGAATGCTTATACCACTGGTCTAGGGCATGACAATAGCTTATTGTTGAATGTAGCATTCATCAACATCATTTTCTCACATAAAAATAGTGGTTAGTACACAAATTGCACATTTATTGAGCAGTAACACTGGTGCTCATAAATATTCATATTCATATTCATGAATATTCATGAGCACCAATACTCACTAAATATAATGCAATTTTCTAAATTTACTAACAACTATTTCTAATTATGAGCAAAACTTATAACCACTGGTTAGAAAATTGCATACTTAATTAGTACTGCTGCTCACAAATGTATGAATATTCATTAGCAGCAGTATTACTGCTCAATAAACTTGCAATTTTTACATCTGTAACCAATATTTTTTGTGTGAGAAAAGGGTATATCTTGCTGAATGCTTCAACTGACAACAAGCTCTTGTCATGCCCTAAACCATGTGTATACACATTCACCATGACTACAGTTTTTTTTTTTGCTATACCTGTGTATAAGACGCACCCCCCACTTTGAAATTTTTCCGACGGAAAAAAAGTGCGTCTTATACACGGAGTTTTACGGGTAATGAAAATGTTATTTATATATACTGTATAACAGTATAATACTGTTCAAGAATGGAATAAATTGAATTTAAAATTAAATTATTGTCATTGTAAATGTAATTTCAAGATGTTGTAGCTAAGGGATCTATTTACATTGTCCAAATCCTAAAAAACTTACATAAAACGAATGCGTATCTCTCATAGCAATCAACGCATGAGATATAGATAATAACAGGAGAGGTATTCCAGGGGGTAGGCCTAGTTCTCTTAGATGGAAATTGTCTCGGAATACTATATTTTTTCCTCAGCGCTAGGCGCTACGGAAAAATATAATGTCCCTCGACAAAAATATAACTTCCCTCGAGGATCTCAAATGCTATATTGCCCCTCTAGACAGTAAATATCTGTATAATATTATTATAGCCCAATCATCAATATCATCATCATCATCATCAACAACCATTATCGTGATCATCATAGTCATCAATATCAATATCATTAAAACCATCTTATGATCATCATCATCATAATAGCCATGTTAATCATATCATATCCCAACATAACTATCATCAATATCATCATCACCATCATGCTCATTATTATCATCTTCATCAGCTAAGGATGGATCACTCATATATACTCCGCAAAAAAAGAAACTGGACACTTGTATGAGACCAAATATTTCGTATTCATTAACGATAAAATATATGATATTGTATATCAGATTAAAGATAAAATTACCCTCTTCAATATTCGCATAAAATCCAGATGAAATCATTCATGCATGACTTGTCACGGTCAATTAACCACACCAAGGTCTGTTTTCAAAAATAGCAAAAATGGAACATCCACGCAACCATATAAATGTTGATAAGCATAATCTAAAACGCTATATTCATGAGATGGCATATTTTTTCATTACAAATTTGACTTTTTGTATCTTCATCTCAATAATGAGTATAAATTAAGACAAATTGTGAACGTTATAGGTGTTATTTTAATCAAAAAGTAACAACATGGGGAATTCCATGGCAAACCTTTATTATTCAAAACCACAGTTTGTGCCCTTATTTCAGCATGAAAATGGTATAAATTCTTCTCAAGAATTCTACTGTAGTCCAAAGATCTTCAAAACCTGAAGTCACCCTTGGTCAAACAGTTGGGCAGTCTTTAACATGCCATTTCTCTAGGTAAATGTGGTTAAAATTGCAGGGGACACATGAAATAGACAAGCTTCATGCCTCTAATACAAACCAGTATGATAATGCTCTCTTAACCTGGCCCTTTTTTATTGACAAATTTGTATTTCCAGAGTTTGTTCATAACAATAAAGTTGAATAATGTCATAATTTCGTTGCCCCGCTCATCTTGTTTTAAGTGAAACGCTTACTATCATTTCAGTCGAATGGTGTGGTCCCTCATTGTTTTGCTATTTTTGAAAACAGACCTTGCTATTGTTAATTGACCATGGCATTTCATGCATGAACGATTACACCTTTAAGTTATACCATGCATGTAGAGCAGCGTTTCTCAACCTTTTTTAACCCGAGGCCCACTTTGGCTCCTACACATTTTTGGAGGCCCACCTTACAAGAACATATTTGGAAAAATTAAAAAATGACAATAAAATAACAATAAGAAAACTTTGTGGTATCTATTTGTCAGTTGCAATACAAACAAACTTCTACATACCTTCAATGGGACACTTGAGGTTGCTTATTGGAAATAAGAAAATCAAGTCGTGGTTTGATGGGGGACAGGTTCACACGCAAAGTGGCATTCAGAGTCAGTGGCGTAATGAGCAAAAATTTATTTTATTTTATTATTATATTTTTTTTTTGGGGGGGGGGGTGCTAAACCAAATCCGCATCACCACCGCATATTGCGAAGGAGCAAAGCGACTGAGCGGGGGGAGGGGGTGTCCCCCCTCCCACGGTAGGGAGCTTTTGCATTTTTGGACTTGAAACTGTGCAATCTGGTGCATACCTAGATAGAAAATTCTGACTTGGCAACATGTACTATAATGTAGGTAAACGCGTCAAATATGCACCCCCCAAAATATTCGCAAAGTGACATTATACAGTTCAAACAGTGCATCAAAAGCCACACTATTTATGATACAACAACATGAACATTGTATTCTAGACGTAGACAAGACCGATTCTCGAGGGAGCGAAACAATTACCGAGAGGGGGAAGGGTGATGGGAAGCCAGAAGGTGTGATCGTAGGTTGGTGTCCG
This sequence comes from Echinarachnius parma, assembly GCA_037951105.1. NCBI lineage: Eukaryota > Metazoa > Echinodermata > Echinoidea > Clypeasteroida > Echinarachniidae > Echinarachnius > Echinarachnius parma. The sequence continues at coordinate 41,655 of JBAMJV010003933.1, read as the reverse complement.
CCAGTGCACGGTAAGGGGGATTTTGCAATATTTAACTTGAAATCATGCTATCTGGTGCATACTTGGGAAGGAAATTTGACTTGACATGAAGCAAAATCTTATTGCACATGGAATAAAATCAGCCAGGACGTGGACTAGCTACCACAGAATTTTTAAAATTTCATTTTGGCCGACCTCGCGGCCCACCTGAGAGAGCTTCGCGGCCCACCAGTGGGCCGCGGCCCACCGGTTGAGAAACGCTGATGTAGAGGACTAAATTCCCTTTAATTTGATATATGATCATGTACACTTTATCGTACATTAGTATGAAATATTTCAACTTATACAAGTGTCCAGTTTCTTTTTTTGCGGAGTATATATGTAAATACACACCAAAGTAGTTAATATTTCTTTTTTTTTAAATTCAATGCAAGATGTCATGATGTGATACATCATTTTGTTAAATGTTGGAATAACAAGACACACAACCAGGAATATCAAAATGATTAATTTCAGAACTATAAACTATCTTAATATTCTGGGACCAAAAAAAATAATGATAATATATCATTGAATAATAGATGACACAGTTTTCTTCCAGAGTGGACAAAATTAATACAATTCAAATTTTAAAAGAAAATTCAGTCTGAAAGTACTCTGGTATGGACAAGATACATTGTAACAATCAAACAAAATGTGCTACATGTACTATGAATGCATTGATAATTTATGAAATAACAAAGATAAACCCAAAATCTTCACATTCATTCCTCAATCAATTTACAGAGACAAAAGTTCATGTGACTCATCTTTAAAGGCAGCAACCTGTTTCTTGATATGAAATTAATGTCTTTGGTTACACAATAATCTGAAAACAACTACTTGTCATTTCACACAAAGTAGCCTGCAAACTTTATTAATAATTATAATAATAATGTTTTGATTTATATAGCGCCTAATATGATTGATAATCATCTCTAAGCGCTTTACAATGATAATATTACCCCCGGTCATAGGATACAATGTAAACCAGCACACATTGTGTGTACCATCTCCACTCCCTGGGGAGCATATATTACAATGATTTACCCCAACTTGTGCAAGAGAGTAATTGAATATTGTACTTTCATATGCATTGATGTTCAACTGTCACTCTTCTGAATAAGCAGTGTTGGAATATGGTCAATGTAATCAGTAGCTAATCCATACTTGAACTTTACATTTGAGTAAAATTGTATTACATGTACACTGCCAAGTGGTAAAATATCACACATTACCTCTGGTAATATAATAAGATTTGAACATATGGGCAATTCCACCATAACGGAATTACATTCAGAGACGTTTTTTGCTCATTATTTCATTCCCTGCGCAATATTCTCATGACTTAAGTAAATTTTGATACTTATCATGTTGTAGCCTGGCTGCCCGTGCAACTTATATAAGGAAATTATTTTATATCTTCCATGTGTTGTTGCACACTAGACCAATATAATATACTTGAAATGGTGCAATCTGCACGTCACACAAGCAGCCAGAGCAATGCCAGCCTACACTGGAACTACGTGGCCCGGTATACAGAAAAAAATACTCACCCAAGACCATACGCAAGTTACACAACAAACTGAGATACTGGCTATTATGGTGAAGTTATGAGATAATCTGTTCGTGCGCAAAGCGCAGCGAAAATTGAAAATGGATGTATAAATGACTGTTAACGTTAGAATTAACAAGTCTTAGCTCATACAACTAATGTTTTCTTTCCCACTCGTATACAGATACATACAGAAAAATATATATCCTTCCCTAAAACCGGGGGGGGGGGGGGGGGGGGGGTGATTGTACACGTCATTTGATAGTCCTGACTACCTCGTTATAACGGGGTTTCCCTGTAGCTTCTTGAAATAATTAATATCAAAATGAAATAATTCAAAGTAGTATATCTAATAATAGCTCCAGATAATAGTAATATAAATTTAAGTGCGATATCAAGTACATTGTAATCTGCCAGTTCCTAGGAGACATTAGAATGCAATTATTTAGATTCATATTTCAATAGTAACATAGTATATAATTTGAATAAATAATTCAGCGTAATAGTAAGAAAGTGTAATAGAAAATCAAATATAATAACTTTTTAGAGAATATCAAAATAGAATAATTCAGAGAAATGTATCAACCCTATATCAAATAATCAATAAGTCAAGATAATAATAAAGATAATTTAAGTGCACTAGCAAGTATAGTGTGGCTAAAAATGTGATCTGGACCTTCACAAGCTAGCATATATACCGGAACCCTACCGCGGAAAGAGACGCAGCCAATTATAATCCACAGATCTCGCGTTCAAAAATGTGCAAATCTAATTGGACAGAACGCGCACAACTGGGTAACTGACAAAACATCACGAAAGGGTTCTGAATTATGTACCAAAAGAAAAAGAAAAGTGTATTGCAAAATATGAGCCCTCATTTGTCACAGTTAAATGTTGCGACGGCTCATACATTGTAGGAATTATTTTAGGCAAAATAATCTGAGAATTGTCAAATTGGCAACATAAACAGATTGAAGATCACTATTTTAGGTGCAAATTGGCAACGTTTAAGATTGGACAGGATTGCCAAATGTGCATATTTTATTTTTTCTACACAAAACATCAAGTTTCCTCTATTGCCAATTTGTTGATACAATAGAGATTTATTTCCTCTTAGGAATAAATATGTGGTCTTCGTTCTCAATGGGTTAACGGGCAATCCAGCGCTGAGTTAATGTACCTATTATGACAGTCGTTGTTTGCTAATTAGTTGGTCTGTAAGATTTCACTCAGAAATGTTCGAGAAAGGAATAAATCCTCTTTTTCCCAAAGTCTAAGTTACAAATCAAGACATAAAGAGTTTTTATCTTAACCAAAATCTACTTGATTTTTTGTTTTAAGTGGGATTATTTTGTATGATTGCCTGCACTCTCTCATATTAAAACTACATGTACATTTACTTGCAAAACTCCCAGCTTCCTTCACCAACCAAATGCTTTAAATATCTGAATGCAAAAGACTAATAATCAACTTCTTTACATATAGACAAATATAGACATATAGACAAATTAATGTAATACATGTATTACAGAGTGTATTAATACATGTATTACAGAATGTATCAATACATGTACATGTATTATAGAATGTTTCAGTAAGTATACCAATGTAAATGAACAAGTAATAATCACATGTTGCTGATTTAAATCAGAAATTGGTGAGCAATGCTCTTTAACAAACATGGTATATCAACATTTTGTGGTTCTTTTAACTTGTAGAAAGAGATCAAATCATTCATCAAAAGGTTCTCCAGCATTTTCAATGAAATTATGCCTTATAACTGCTTTCCAGTTTAGGGGTATTGCAGAGATTAATGAGTAGTGTTGAATATAGGGAACATATCCAAACCTGTTCATCGTCATTACTTAAAGGGATAGTTGAGTTTTGGTAGAGAGGGCGCTACATACAATTATTTTTTGTGAGATAATGAAAAACTGAGTGTAAAATTTGAAAGAGCATAATATTTTAATGCAGAATAAACTTTATTTGATCAGAATCGGTTCAGAAATGGCTGAAATATCCATAAACATGGCCATTTATAATAAATGTGGGGCCCCACACTCATTCGATAATTTTGAACCAGCTGTAAAAAAAAAAAACTAGATGGATCTTCGACTGCGTGCAGTCGAAAATGATGCCTCCGCCATTACGCAATTTATCAAGCCCAAATCAACATGTACATTGAATTCTGTCAACTCAATTTTTATGGTACTCTGTCTTTTAGATCTTGACGTATCACAATTATGAGCTATTAGTGACCTTGACCTTTGACCTCATGACCCCCAAAATCTAATCAGTTTATTGTCCCCCCAAGATACATACATATACCAAGTTTGGTCAGAATCTGTCAATCCGTTCTTGAGATAACGCGATTACGAGAACGGGACGTACAGACGGACATACGTACGGACGGACGGACAGACAACCCGAAAACATAATGCATCCGGCAACTTCGTTACGGAGGCATAAAAATGCTTCCTCTTTTAAACAAGTTACAAAATAGCTATTTAAAGGGTGGTTGATTACCTCGCTATCTAATCACTATTTCATCGAAACATCACATGCACAATAATTGAGTCAAAATGGTTCAAACCGATGAGTGTTTAGAGAGCGCCCTCTTGAGTTTTAACGGCTCTTTTGAATGATAACAGGATCTTTACTAAGTCATTTGTAATGTTGTATTCCTTTCGAGTTATATTAGTTTGTAATGTAACTATGCAGGTTTTGGTTACTAAAATTCAGTTTGACCAAAACTGTACTCTCCTTACCAGAACTCAACTATCCCTTTAAGAACGAGCCATTAGCATATATATCTCTATAAAAAAAAAATACACCAGTTTCAAACAAATTTTTCATGAAGATATAGAGGAAAATTTAGATGGGCAAATCACTTGGAACACTTGGTTTTCATTGATTTACAAATCATCCATTGATAACAGCTTAAAGGGATAGTTGAGTTCTGGTAAGGAGAGTACAGTTTTGGTCAAACTGAATTTCAGTAACCAAAACCTAATTTTTTTTTACGGCTGGTTCAAAATTATGGAATAAGTGTGGGGCCCCACATAGCTTGGGGATTTTGCTACTCATCTTCAATGCTTGAGGTATTTTTTTACAACCATGTTCTTCCTTATTATCTAGCCCCAGCAGCTTTAGAGTCCTACTGAAGATAGGTTGGTCTGATTATGCTATTCATGCAGGTATCATAGCGCTAATACAAAAACATAACAAATACAATTATACAATCAAATACTTAATGTTCACTTAACAATTAATTACAGAGGGAAATAGTGGGTCTTCAAGTGCGATTTGAATACACTCATAGATTCGAGTTCTCGTATCTCTTGTGGCCTAATATTGCAGATCTTTTACCAACTTATTTCCCTCCCTTTATAGTCAACGATGGTGATGATGAAGTAAGATGGAGGAAAAGCAGATGGGTTTTACTACTTCATCCCCCATGCCCCAGGTATTTTATAGGATCACGCTCTTCCTCCATACCCAGCAGCTTAAGAGTCCTACTGAATATAGAGGGGTCTGGTGCTGTGAGCTCAACATCTTTCTCTCCCCTCCAGTTAGGGATGATGATGCTGTGAAGATGCAGGAAGTGGGGTAGGAGCGACACCTGTCAATTGGTCAGCGATAACGTCTTCCTCATGTCTGCCTTCAGGACCTAAAGAGAAAAGGGATAAACAAATAAAACTGAATAGTTATACATAATAATAATAATACACTTGATTTATATAGCGCCTAATATGATTGATAATCATCTCTAAGCGCTTTGCAATGATATCATTACCCCGGTCATAGGATACAATGTAAACCAGCACACATTGTGTGCACCATCTGCACTCCCTGGGGAGTATTCCTTCCATACATGGCCTTGTACAAATCCAAATTGCAAATCCTTTTAACCCATTGACTACGGGAACCGGGTGGGTTGATTTCAGAATCTCGAAGGGAACAGGTTAATTAAGTTTTGGAATTGTTTTTTTTCTGTTCAATTACAAATTGCAAAAAACAGTATGAATTCAAACAACATGAATAACCCTAACAATGCAATTAAAGGGGAATTCCACCCCAGAAATGTGATGTTTGCTATAAAATGAGGTGAATATGAAGAATCATGATCGAAAATCTGAGCCAAAACGGTAGAGTAATAAAAAAGATATGACCGGATGAACTGTGCTCCCATTTTTAGTATCGTTCGCAATTCCTATCGATCGTGACGTCACTTGCGAGCTGCAGCCATTATTTTCTTCATAACAAAGCAAATTTATTAGCTTACAAATTCCAATGAGGTTAGGCCCATCGACATTCTTCTATGAATTCGTGAAAACAAGCAGAGAAAAATTTATTTTTAGCAACGAAAATGAGAAATACGTGCATTTTCATGTACTAAAGCCATGGCGAGTTGCTCGTGAATGATGTTGCATATGGCGGCAATTTTGAAACGATCGCTCATTACTACATGATTTTCAAATAGATATAACTCCTGTGTTTCTTGTCCGATTTTGATCAAATTTTCACCAATTATTCCTCAGTCTTGTTCTGCTAATTCAAATAACGAATGGTTTTATCAGGCCCGGAATACCCCTTTAACATTACAAGTTACAACTAAAGAACAAATTTGCATATTTACTGTTGATAATGAAATTGACTATTTTAATAACTATTTAGGGAAATACATGTTTAATTAAATTGTATTCCGACATGACTTGTTGAACATGTCACGTTAAATGTTGGAACAAATTGAAAAGTTTTATTTTTTAATCCAACACACAAGTACATAAATTGCGTTACATTCTCCTGGACTACATAATATAATACTAACCTGGATTGTCTGACTTGGAGGCACTTTAAAGGGGTCCATGAGCATGGGCACACCTAGGATTGACTGTACTTGATGTGAGTAGACATGATCACCCAGGATGGGACATAGCAGGTTGGTCAGGTGGACTTGCAGTTGATGTCTTCTCACTGTGAGAGTGATATAGAGTGAGAAACAAAAATGTATAAAGAGGAAAATATGGAAGGCCAAAATACAACACTGAATGGTCGTGATTGAAGGCAATTGTATGTGTCTGTACTGGATGTGAGTAGAGATGGTCACCGGGACGGGACACAGAAGGTCTCCTTACTGCAGGGGTAATATACAATAATAAATAATAAATAATGTTTTGATTTATATAGCGCCTAATATGATTGATAATCATCTCTAAGCACTTTACAATTATAATATTAATTACCCCCAGTCATAGGATACAATGCAAAACAGTAAACATTGTGTGCACCATCTCCACTCCCTGGGGAGCATTCCTTCCAAGTGCTCATGGGCTCAAGAAGATCGTTCACATAAAGGCTTTCACCTCCTACCGGGTCCCCATTTATACACCTGGGTAGAGAGCAGCAATCGTGGATAAATTGTCTTGCTGAAGGACAAACGCAGTGGGCAGGGTTTGAACTCGGGATCTCATGATCGAAAAGCGTGCACTCTACCAATATTGCCACGCCACATCCACATAATTTTAATCTGTATGCATACCTACGGATATCATGTGCACATGGTACTGTTCATTCAACATGATATATGTGACCTTACACCACAAAACGACCAATAAGTCGGGAAAACTGATTTTGCTGATTTTCATATAACATTAAAATAGAAGCAATTACCTTTAAAATGTTATACAATTTGTCATATTTGGACTAAGCAAACCCTTTCAACATGAATGCCAAGGATTTGGAATATGGCTGGTGCATTTTTGAAATAAGGGAGATACAGGCCATTTAAAAGATCAGTTTCCATTAAAGCGCTATAATAAGATCACATTTATTAGATGGAAACATAATATTTAAACATGATTTCCGACGCTCAAAATGTTACAGAAGCTAAATTAAAATATGCCTATTCAGAAAATACCAAAATCCTAAATTTCATATTTTGAACAATTTTAGCTAATAAAAAGATAAACTATCACAGCGACATAACAGTCGTTTTGTGGTGTAAGGTCACATATAGGACAGCAGGTTTAAATTAAAATATTATACAAAAAATAACTGTGGCTTCTTATATAGAGCACGTTCCTCCTTTCGACACTTGCAGCGCATCAACATTTTTACCCCGGACATCTGATACATACTGCACTCAATTCAGTGCACAAAGTGCACATTGTCCACTCCCTGGGGAACATTCCAGCTAGGCAACCTCGTAGGTGTGCACAGTGCTAAGTATGACTATGACCACACATGCGCATCAAATCTGCCATCTATTCGGCGTGCGTGGTACTTGAACTCTGCTTGAATGGAGACAGAAGTCGAGGAGGTGCATAAATCACTCATTTTGATGCGGAATGGAGCGAAAAATCATCATTTTTATCTACCCCAAAGTTGTATCACATATTTATGCGCTCATCGGTGGTACGTACTGTATCATACGTATTATTTTACGCACAATTATCGTGCACATAAAATGTGTAATTCGGGGGCAGTATTAGCTGGACCTAGAACGCTGGCGTTCTCTAGAATTACTAGTTATGGAAAAAATATGTTGCAATCATCACAAATTAAACAAATTACCTTGGGTCTTGGTCTCTTGGAGCTCTATATAGCCTTGCAGCACTTGCAGTTTCAACACTTGTTGTAACAAGTAAGTAAAGAGAGTTGGCGAAGTTCAACTCTATACTAACTCTCGAATATAGGCTCCGCCATGTACAACTCTATGGAAGGCGATCCATAGGTTTGTACAGGATGGAGCCTAATTTAACGAGTAAGTAAAGGGAGTCGAGTTATAAATCTGTCTAAATATTATAGTTTATGGTTTTACTAAGTACTGATTTAGTGATCTTGCTATTGCGATTACGAAATTGGCAAAGCTCTATATGTCATCATGATACTTGTCCATATCCGTGATTATTGTTTCTATGGGAAAACGCGTGCCATTGGAAAGAAAACCCAAGAAATCCCTGCTTTCAAATCGAGTTTCGCATCGTAAACAAAGGAAATCTATTCAAGATTAGTAGACCGAGAAATCCATCGAAATTGCCGTAAGTTTGGTGCTGTGAAAATTGGAGTCCCCCGGGGGCGGGGGACTAAACCCACCCCTACAACTACAGTACATGTACAAGACAAGGGGTTAACAGCATGCTGCATTAATGGACTAAACCAAACCACGATATAGCCAAATGTTTTACCTAAAAATAGACTGCACAATAAAAAATAAAAAAGCCACATTCCACATCTACAAAGTAAATGGTCCATAAATATATGCCACATTCTTCGATTTCAAAAGACAAAAGGCATTTCATTTTCAAATCAAATTTTTTGTTCACTATTCACAATTTATCGAGAAACAGTGCTCTTGTAATCATGGTTATATAAAGTTATGAAAGAAAATGAAGTATAATAACAAACAGTCCATGACCATGAGGCATGAGTGACCATGTCCATGTCAAATCAATTGTTAGGATTGGCGATTTGCCACTGGTATAGCTATCACGTAAACCGAAATCAGTAAGTAACGCGTTACCGAATTCCTCTGTTTCACTTTCAAGGGGCCGTTCTTACTTCTTAGATTTAAAAAAAAACAATTCTTCTCTCTAGCGTGGTCATCTGATCGGCAATCTTAAAAGAATCTCCACCATTTCATTAGTAAAATGAACATGCTAGTTTACTAGAGGGATACCGTAATACTAATAGTTAAAAGGATGGTTTCTCTATCGAATTGAGCAGACGGATTTCTTGGTTAAACAGGACATAAAAATACATGCATGGGACTGGGATTTTTAAACATGGTGCGACGGTTTCGGATTTCCAAAGTTCGGATTAAATTAAGATGATAAAAACACACAAACATAACAAAACCCACAACTGAACGTAAAATACATGAACTAAATGTTATGAATAAACAAACATACTTACGATTTATGCTGGAATGATTCCAGAAATCATCTTCTTATTCTAAAGACTTTGCCTCATTTTCGGACGAGTTCGTGAAAACGGTCGGCCGAATGTCGTATCTTACTGCGCATGCGCGAATAGCGCTTATTATTTTTTGGAAAGTATTATTTTGGAAAGTTGACAGAAATAGAGGGGTCATTTTGGTACAAACTAAGCTTAAAAATTAAGTAAATACTCTCATATCACCAGATTTGGCAGTAAGGAGTATTTTGGTTTCAAAATGATGTTTCAAGTCAGATAATCTAGACATAATCCCAAATTAAGAAAATAACATCGAAAAACCGTGTTTCCCCCTAAGGCGCAGTTTTATAGCATTCAACATATAAGAGCATCATTTTATCATGTGGATATCTCCTTCTGTTGACATGGGGGTATAGTATAATCGACTCATATTACGCCCTCAGGGTGTTGTTTTGGTGGAAACAAAGTAGCACATGATAAAACTAGCAGGAAGGGCTATAAAACAGTGGGTGAAACGTTAGGGCGAAAGGTATGTTTCCCCTTAACGACACTTTCCCCCTAACGTCCTGTTTTATAGCACGCATATTCGCCCTAAGGCGACTTCTAAGCTTATAATAATAATAATAATAATAATTATAATTATAATTATAATAATAATAATAATAATAATAATAATAATAATAATAATAATAATAATAATTATAATAATAATACTAATACTAATTAAAATTATTATTAGAATAATCATGTATAGGCTCTTTACAATGGAATCGAAACCATTGATGTAGATTCTTATAAATATTGTAATCCTTCACAATTGTTTTATTGACAAATTAATGATAAAACAAATGTAGAAGTCTTGACGAAGAAACAAGTCTGACTTTGTAATACTTTATGTCATCTCAACGTGTAATATATATTCAAATGACAGATCGCTGTCCCAAAATCATCAATTAGGCTAAAGGCCTATGCATTCATTAAATAAATAAAATTGACACACACATTCACGACTATACGTACTTAAGCATATAGTACAAGAACAGTACTTCCGCGCGAGACAAGTTTGTACTTAAAATATTTTCATGTAATGCACATGGAATGTTCAACAAAAATAACGTAATTTCCTTGCGCCAATAATCTATTTTCAGCTTCTAGCAACGTATCTTCTTCTTCTTCTTCTTCTTCTTCTTATTCTTCTCCTTCACGATATTTGTTTATATATTGCAAGCATAAAACAGATGTATACATGTAATAGTTTGTCTTTCTTTATAAATACCCATAATATTTACATCTCTCAAACAATACATTAATAAAATTGCTTAATCTTGACAATGTGGTACAGCAGTATAGTTCATAACGATACATCTTACTGTGTACAACATTCAAGGAGGGATGACTAGATGAATGTAATGATAAAATTGGGTGAGTAATGAATAGGATTTATGTAACACCAAAAAGTTCCAGTGGCAGGAGAATGACTGTACTTCAGGAGATGGTGGATTTCTTGTTTTATTTCTAAAATATCACGAAAGAGCAGCAAATAAAAACAATTAATACCAAAGTAAAATACATCGCCTTTTTGTGTGAATACTCTGCTGTTTGAAGCGTGCCTACTAATGAGCGATTATGTCGATATGTCAGGCGTTACTATGGTTACGTACAGCTACAGCGGTCGACAACCATATCGGGTATGGGCGTGAGTTTGGGCTTCACCTCCCCGTCCTCGGTCAGGTAGAAGTGCAGGACGTTCAACATCCCGAGCGCGGACGGTGTGCAACAAAGCTGCGGCGACGACGCCGGATTGGTCATGCGCAGCAGCGCACGGATCATGGCGTGCGTGTTTGCCACCTGATCGAGTTGCCAGCAGCGTCCCGCGCAGTAGTACGCGTTGTATTCGAGCGGCGCCAGGATCCAGTCCGTGTAGTTGAGTTCTCTGAAAGAGACGGTCAGGTTCCGCCTGCAGCAGCCCGACGCCTCTCCGCCGCGCCCCGCGGCGCACGACGCATCCGGAACAACGCCGTTCTGGCGCCGCTGTCGTTCCCGCTGTCGTTCACTGCTGCTACGCGAGACGATGTCAATACGGGGATGGCGGTCCTCGCCGTTCAAATCCAGCCACGTTCCGTGGTCATCGACAACGTAACCGTCTACGGTAAGATGACTGCCGAACAACGAGCTACACTCCACCTCCAGGCCGTTGTTAGTATTCGGCTCGTTGACCCACATCTCGACCGCCTCCTTCACCGGGAACGGCACCCATCCCGGCCCTGTCACCATGACGCGTTTAGTCGAGAGGAGTCTTCTTGGAGTTGGGTTGTGGCGGTTGTCTTCTGGTGCCGCGAGTAGCTGGTAGATGCTTATCAGGACGGTCTCGCTCTCGTGGCTAGTCCCGCCCTGCTGTGGGATGACGAAGAGACGCAGTGTGGCCCGGTCGACAGTTCGGGAAACGCCTCGCGGGAATCGGAGCGGGAAAATGAGACGCAGATTCCCGCTGGCATTGTGTGCCGACAACGGTGAGGCATACCATCGCGTGAACGAGACGTTTTGGAGATGCATGTTTCCTGTAGAAAAAATGAGAAAAAGAGAAAAAAGGAAAAAAGGAGAACGTTTATGATTTGTATAAAGGCGACGGGTAATCAAAACCAACAAACACACTTGTAAAGCATAAGACAATGAAAATAGCTAAAGTTATTCCTTTATTTTAAAAAGGTGACAAGTTAAATATTACTAATTACCGTCCAACTTCTCTATTGCCATCTATTTCTAAGATACTAGAAAAAATAATATGTATTCGATTAGTTTCTTTATTGAAAAATGAAAATAGTCTCTCGAATTTTCAGTTTGGTTTTAGAGAAAAATATAGTACTACCCATGCTTTATTGTCTTTTATTCAGAAAGTAGCCCATGCTATTGATAAATCTTCCCACATGGTGGATATTTTCCTGGATTTCTCCAAGACCTTCAAAACAGTTAACCATGATATTTTACTTTACAAACTTTCTCATTACGGTGTGCGTGGTAAGGCCTTGGAGTGGTTCAGGAACTACCTCTCAAATAGACAGCAATATGTATTTGTAAATAATTATAGTTCAGAGTTATGTAATATATATTGTGTCGTCCCACAAGGAAGCATCTTAGGCCCACTCTTATTTATTTTATATATTAATGATTTTAGTAGGTCATCTGATGTTCTATCGTTCGTTCTTTTCGTCGATGACACTAACTTATTTTTTTCTCACGATAATCCACACACTCTTGCAGAAACAATCAATGTTGAATTAGTTAAGGTATTATAGTGGATTAGAGCCAATAAGTTATCATTAAATTTGCAGAAAACTAAATATATGCTTTTTAGTAAATCTATACATTCGTTATCCATATATATTGCTTTTGAAGTTTTTATATTGGAAAACGTTTCTAATATTAAATTTGTAGGGGTTACTGTATGATAATCAACTTTCATGGAAACTTCATATAAATAATATTTGTAAAGTTATTTCTCGCAATATTGGTATTATTAATAATTTAGATTAAAATTCCACCTCCCCTTAGCATCCTTACTTATGTTGTATTCATCTTTGATATTACCATACTTCAATTATGGTATTTTGACCTGGGGTAACACCCACGTAACGTTATTAGATAAATTGTTGTTATTGCAAAAGAAAGTACTTCGTATTATTTTTAATACGGTATGGCCCCACGCTCTCACACAGACTTGTTCTTTTTTGATAATAATATATTAAAAGTCAAGGACCTATATTTATTTCAACTCGGCCAATGTATGTATAATTATAATAACAATACCTTATCCGCAATTTTTGATGAAATGTTTAAAAAAAAAATTAGTTCATAAGTACCCAGCAAGACATTCGGGCGAATTCCATTTGCCCTTATTGAGAACGTTATTAGCTCAAAATACATTTATATATAATGGTCCCAAATTTTGGAATACTCTCAATGATAATAATAAAAAGGCAACTTCACTTAATTTGTTTAAGAAAAGGATTCAAATATTATTATTGCAATCTTACGAAACCAATTAAATTGAGAAGTATGGTTGTCTCCCTATGTACCGTTTCATTTTTATAAGTAATATTTTGTCAATAAAAGGTCATAATCTATACCTGTTAGTGTTTTAGTTTATCGAAAATTGCCTTCCAACTTTTTTCTTTTCTTTTGTATTGAGCGCTCTTTTATCGCTTATACCCATATGCGTCAACAGTTCTGTCGCTGTCCACATCCAACCATCCTTTCTCTTCATGCTACCATCACGTATGTTACCTTTTCATCTTTTCATTCATTCTTAATCTTATATATTTGTCATCCCGTGCTATCTGTGCTATGCACGTTGTTTTGTGTTGTGTCGTATTGTTTTGTTCTGCTCGTCAAAGTCTCTGTCGGCCCTTATATGTTTTAGTAACCTTTACTGGAAGCAATTCCAATTTAAACGTACAATTTATTGTTAATTATGCGACTTGTTTATGAATTACGATAGAATTGCTTTATTATTACTCGTGGGGTCCACAATCTACAAGCATTGCTTTTCAGTGGATCCCTCCATTTCCAAACATATTATTTATTGTATATGATTCTAGTTTTTATTGTACATCTGTTTAATTTTTACATAATGTAACCTTTGTTTTGTTTTTTTACAGTGATATGTATTTTTTTTTTTTTTGAAATGAAATAAACTAAACTGAAACTGAATATTGCACGAAGCGCCAGACGAGTCAGAGCTATAATTATGCGTCATATATTATGGCCCTGTTGCCATGGTCGCATGAATTTATAATTCATTATTTACTTTATATAACACCTCGTCCAGATATATTTGTATTACATTAAAGCAGTGGCGTACCCAGGATTTTTTCAAGGGGGGGGGGGGTTATTACGTCGTCCAAAATTTTCGAGGGGGGGTGTCGGTGAAAATGTTTTGAAGGGGGGTGTCGGTGAGGATTTTTCGAGGGGGGTGTCGGTGAAGAATTTTCGAGGGGGGGTGGCGGTGAGGATTTTCGAGGGGGTGGCGGTGAAGATTTTTCGAGGGGGGGGGGGGGGGTGGGGGGGTGTCGGTGAAAACTTTTTGAAGCAGAGTCCGAGATCCTTATACAATTTTCGAGGCCGAGACCGAGATCCATACAAAAATGTCAAGGCCGAGACCGAGACCACTTGGTTTTCGGTGGCCGAGACCATTGTTATGATGGTCGAGACCACTAAAAAGTAGCCTGGAGACCGCTTAAATTTTGTAAAGGGGGGTTTGAAACCCCCCCCCAAAAAAAAAAAAAAAAAAAACAGCCCTCCGGGTACGCCTATGCATTAAAGGGATCTAGTAACGTTGTTGACATGTGCAAAAAGTGATGAGTGTCTGGATACAATGTATATTGTTGCTATCTGATATGTCCACTGGGTGTTGTGTGAAAATTTCAAGTTAAATGGACGTTATATGGCCGAGTAATGAGCAAAAATGCAAAGTGATATTCACTAACTCATTGCACGTACTTTGTACACGATTTTCGCGGTCCAGTGGATAATTTTACATCTGAACACTTCAATCGTAAATATCTTTTTAACAAAAGGGAAATTTAAAAAACCGAAACCTGTCCCATGCCTTTATTGTTAAAGGACATTGAAATCCAACCACCCAACAAGCTTCGTACAAAGCATGGACGGCCCTACGAAGGAGTTTCACACAATAGCAGGGATACTGCAAGGGGATACACTCGAACCTTATCTCTTTATCATAGTCGTGGATTATATTCTACACCAGTCTGTGGAGAACATGAAAGAGAAAGGTCTAGATGTCAAACCAGAAAGAACCAACCGTGACAAAGACAAGTACTTGGCAGACCTTGACTATGCAGATGACATCGCCTTAATAGCAAAATATCTTCAGAATGCCCAAGACCTGCTTTCTTCTATAGAGAATGCTTCAACAAAGGTCGGTCTGTTTCTCAACCCAAAGAAAACCGAGTACATGACAGTGAACGAAGACACTGATCATCATCCAATCATCTCCAGGGAAGGCTCACAGATTAAGGAAGTCAACGATTTTAAGTATTTAGGATCTTACGTTGCTGACTCCAAGAACGACTTCATGTCACGCAAAGGTCAAGCACCGAGTGCATGTAATAAATTGCACCACATTTGGCAATCTCACATTTCAACATCTACAAAAGTTACATTTTTAGGGCCTGTGTAGAGAGCATCCTACTTTATGGATCAGAGACATGGAGCATGAAGAAGGCACTACAGGACCGGCTTGATGGTACATATACTAGGTTACTCATGAGGGTACAAAATATTAGTTGGAGGGAACACAAAACAAAACCAGAGATCTATGGTATTACATACCACCCATCTCTACCACCGTTGCTCATCGCCGAACGAGATTCGCTGGTCACTGTTTTAGGGCCAAACAGGGGCGTCGATCCTGGGGGGGCAGGGGGGGCGGTCGCCCCCCCCCCCCCCCCAATGAAAATATTGGGGGGGCGAACATATCATTTCGCCCCCCCAATAATTCCGAAAATGAGGAAGAAAAAAATCGAGTGATATAATGCCAAAGAGGGGAAAGACACATTTATCAATAATTAATCTTCAAAATAGCCGTTTTTTAGTTTGAAAAGGACTGTAAATCTCCTTTTTGCCGCGCGCTTCGCGCGCATAAAATTTCTCATATTGCAAGTTTCATTTTGGTTGCGGGAACTCACCTTTCGAAATGTGTTGGGCAGTGTAATTTCTCAAACGCACACCTCAAACGAAGTTTATTAAACCCTCATCTATAGATAGCACACCTTCACACAAAATAAAATAATCTGAAATATATCTTTCAGACAATTCGGTCCATATGCGCTGAACGCAAATCAAATTGGAATATCATGTCCCCCCACATTTGAAAGTGGAGGAGATTGTCCCCCTCCCTTTGTCATTATGTATGTTTGGTTCCATACTTATATACTTCATATAACGTGAAATTTCTGTCTCAGGTGTGCAACAAATCGCACAATTTTACGCCCAAAAATACAAAAGCTCCCTACTGTGGGAGGGGGACACCCCCTCCCACACCCTCCCCCGCTCGGTCGCTTCGCTTCCTCGCAATGTCTCCCCTCCACTTTTGAGAAGTTATTGACGCCCTTGCTTAGATTCATGGGAGCCCATGCCCTAGACTATATCGATGGCTCTATAGTATACAGGATCACGTGGATCCATCTCATGCAAGGCTCAATCTTTTCCTCGCTATGCCCTTTAAAAATAGGTTACGAGTAGGTTCACTATTTTATACAAATTTAACACCCATGATAGGAGTTACAAATGTCTGAAATCTAAAAGCTTCCGGGGGCTCCGCCCCCTGGACCCCCATTATTGTCCCCAAATGTGGGTGCCCCCAAAGTCAGGTCTTCGAGTCATCAAGACACTTTCAATGAGCGCATAATAAAACTTCCGGGCATGCCAATGTGGGGCTTTTAGCTCTCTCAGTGGTCACTCTGGAAAATTTTCAAATTTCGCCCCCCCAATCGCAAAAACGGATCGACGCCCCTGGGGCCAAAGACCAAGTAATCTCGGATGTGATCTGCATGAGACTCCCATGTCCTAATAGAGGAAGGAGACCTATGAACTATATGGACCGCATTGCAAGAGACATCCAGTGTGAAACTGGGGACATGCAGACAGTCATTGATGATGGATACAGATTCATGGCGTTGCATTGTGAACTCAATCTCGGATGCGTCCGCTTAGTAGTACAATGAAATCCAGACAAATTGTTGTATGCACTATAAGACACTAAATAGGATGAATAGTCGCTGAAAATTTTAGCACAATCGGTCAAGAAATAAGAGAAACATGGCTCTTTGAATAGAGCCATTTATTTCTACGAGTGACTCAAATTGGCAACGCACTCTGGCAAACTTGTGGACTAATCCCCATACATTTTGTACACAAAATTTCAATTTTGTTCAATTTTCTCAAAATTTATGTTTACCCTTATAGTTTGAGTTCAACATATGTTTTGTAGAATGCATTTATACATAACATATCATGAGATGGGGGGATGGAAAAGTGTGACTATGAAGAAAACTGTAAAAATGGGAACATTTGTGTACAAAACATATGGGAAGTAGTCCACACACTTATCAGAGTGCGTTGCCAATTTGAGTTCCCCATATGAATAAATGGACATCTTCAAAGAGCCATAGTTTTCTTGTTTCTTGCCCAATTATGCTCTAACTATGAAAGTCTATGAAAGCAACATTTTGTTTGGGTTTCATTGTCCTATTAGGGGACCTGCTAGAATTCCAATTGGATTTTGAGGATTTGGACAATGTTACTAGGTCCCTTTAAAGACAGGCAAAGTAACAAAAAAAGATGAACAAAATTAAGTCTTTAACTGTTAAATCCACTTTTCATGAAAATAAACGCGCTTTAAAAAAAAATTTTAAAAGATCTGGAAACTGTCGTCTTTTGGGGAAGAAAAACTCCTTTTTACAATTTTAAGCCACAATTATAACATCGTAGGAAGCTGTGTTAAAGGAAATGCACTGAAGCTTATTTTGAAAAGAAATATACAAGTAACTATGTCTACTCTAGTTATAATACTCAATATTGTATTTGCAAATGTTGGTTTAAAGGGATCTAAAGTCACTAAGAACCTTTGTGGTTTTCAAGTACCTTGTTGTATTCGTTTTACCAATATAAGCCTGGAACAGATTTCGATTTTCCAAATTTACCTTTAATTTTAAAGATATTTATTGTGATGTATTTATATCATGTAGTCAACCATCAGTACCATTACTTATATGTACAACGCCCTCTATCTATAATGTAACACCAGCTATTATGTAACACGCCTACTGCGGCACCTTCACTTTCGCTAATGAATAAACTGACACTCCTAATCTGAAACTTGACTGAGTCAGACGTGCCTCCTTTGTTCTGGTTAATTCGAACATCAAACTTGACTGAGTCAGACGTGCCTCCTTTGTTCTGGTTAATTCGAACATCACATGGTGTCAGGAGTCAAAGATTTTTTGCAACATGGCAGGACTAAGACCACCAGGACCCCTAAGTTTTGAGGGGAATGTTGCCAAAAATTGGAAAGATTGGCTGAGAGCCTATGAATTTTATGAGACAGCAACGGAACTTGCGTCGAAAGGAGAACCGGTGCGCTATGCCACATTTCTCCACGTGGCGGGAGCCACAGCACAGCAGATAGCTGAGACGTTCAGCTTCACGTTGACCGAGATCGGACACGTTAGCACGTTGAAAGCAAAATTCGCAAAATATTGCCAGCCGAGACAAAATCTGTCTGTTAACAGATATATGTTCAACTCGCGGAATCAACGAGTTAGTGAGAGCTTCGGTGTGTACATCACGGAATTAAAAGCTCTCATCAGAGACTGCGAATTTGGCGACCTAGAGGAAGACCTTTTGAAAGACAGAATCGTGTGCGGCATCCATAGTCAGGTGCTACGTGAAAAGCTGCTACAGGTCGATGACTTAGATTTGCAGAAATGCTTGACGGTCTGCAATATCGCCGAGAGTAGTGCGCATCAAATGGCACAACTCCAAACCCCTCAGAGAAGCACGACAACTGCGCAAATGGATTTTGTGCGTCAACGACCACCACAGCCGAGAGGACAGCCAGCACGACCAGCGATGCCGAGCCTCGACACATGCACTAACTGCACGTATGTGCACAAGACGGACTTTTGTCCTGCGGCGGACGAACGATGTCGAGAGTGCGGCGAAAGAGGACACTTTTCTCGATCATCCCGATGCCGTGGACGACAACGAAGGCAGAGAAACGAACGATGGGACAACCGACACGTAAGGGGAGTCGACGCAGATGACGACTCGCCAACCCAGGACCTCGACGACCACAGCGACCGCGACGATGACGCGTCGTACTACGATGACTTGTTCGTCATCGACATCGACAGTGTGGACTCGAAATCGAAAGGTGCGAATGAATGGACGCAGACCTGCACAATTGATGGCGTTCGGGTGAACTTTAGATTAGACACGGGAGCGCAAGTGAACATTCTGCCGGAATCAATTTTTAGGGACACTAATCTACCCTTGGAAAAGACAAATGTGACATTAAGATCTTACTCTGGACATGTAATGAAACCGATAGGACAAGCAAGCAGTGAAGTCGTTCTCGGTAAGTGTACATACTTTTTGTCATTTCAAGTGGTTGGTGGGAGTGTGAAACCTTTGTTGGGCCATTCTTGGTCACGTGTGTGACCCAAAACATGACAAATTTTGAAATGGGATGCTTATATTTCAGTAAGTATGAGACTATAATGATTTTTACTTCATATGTGACTTGAATATGTTGTAGTCTTTCAAACTTAACACAAAAGATTTTATAAGGATTACGTAACTCAATGTCAGAGGTCAAATGGCATGGGTCACGTGTGTGACTTCGCACGGAGCGCTTTTTTCATAACTAAATTTCATTTGGAAAATTCTTTAAAATATGAATAGCTATAATGTTCATCTTATTACCAGAGAAGTACTATACATTTGTAAGTACAACAATAGCAATGAATGAGAATTATATCAAACCGTTGTTTTTTATAGTACTTAATTATGTGGCAACGTCTGGTCACGTGTGTGACATTTTGGGGTGGTCACGTGTGTGACATGTACAATATGAATGGAAAAATGGGAATTTTATAATATCGGGTTTAGAAAAGAATGAAAGGTTGAATTTTTACAAAGTTGGTATCAACCTGTACAGAAAAGTGAGAAGAATGAGCTTGCTAATTATCCTTTTGATATCTTGATTATTTTCTGAATTATGATTATTAGAACAATATTAAAATATGTAAATTTATGCAAATGAGTAAAAAAGTTTCATTTTAAACTTCAAATCATGTATTTCATGAAACTTTACACATGGATCATTCCAAAAATGGAACAAAACTACAGAAAAATAAAACTTCAATTTTTCCGAAAAAGTTTCACTTTTCAAAGAATGGCCCTGTTGGGTGTGCAAGCATGTGAAATGATGCAATTGCTGACGCGTAGAGAGTTTGTGGATGATGTTGCGAGCGCCAATGCGAAGCAAACTAGCGCTGCGGCGAATCAAAATAGGCAAGCTATCCCATCCGCATTGCCCCACCCCCCAAGCCCAAGCGCGCGAAAATGCCCCCCAGCCGACCATGCCGTGTCTGACCATGCTCCCCGGAGCCAAAGCCCGCGAAACGGTAGAGACCATGATAACGCAATCACAAGCGAGTCGGATGCGATCGAGGCGAACAAAGACCTTTTTACAGGTCTAAGTCGATTATGTAATCACGAGTATGACATCTCATTACGCAGGGATGTAGACCCTGTGAAATGCCCCCCTAGGACGATACCACATGTGTTGCGCGATAAGGTGCGAGAGGAATTAGACCGCATGGAGTCTCTTATTCCCACCCCGGAAACGCTCCTTCGACCACACAGCGTGCCCCCCATGCAAGGCTATCTCAAAGCGAGACAGAGTAAACAACAGGGATACTTTGATGCACGGGCACGCCCCAACCCCCTTTCCCCGCTGCGACAAGAGCAGAAAGTGGTATTTCGCAAATATGACACGTGGCGAACTGGTCATGTAGCTAGAGCATCCCGATCCCCGCGTAGTTCCGTCATCAAAACCGAGCAAGGCGAATATAGGCGCAATCGAAAGGATATCAGACCAATGCCTGCCACGCCAGCTCGCGATAGTTTCGCTGACCAAGCGAACGCCCCGCATCATCCACAACGCTCACGATCGCAGCATTACGAAAGCACCACACTATCCCTACCAACAACCACACGAAGTGGCAGAGTATCAAAACCGCCGGACTGACTGCCCCTGTAATAAGAACATACGTTTGCCTGACATAACAATGTTTATGATGTCTAGCAATTTATGTACATTCTGATTTACACATGATGTGATAAACATTTCAGTATTCAACTCATCATTTGCTCATTAAACCTAGATATTATAACTGTTGAAATAAAATTATGATAATTTACCCAAATTGGGTTCTCACAAACAAGAAAACGCATGTCGCTTGACATGAGATGATATTATTTCATTACGTTACGTTTGCCATGATTGTAATAACATTTCTTTCTGAATTCTCATTATATTTGCATATAAGTGTATTAATTACACATCCAGATAACTTGGTAAATGTACCACTTGTAAACTATTCATGCAATAATTATGTATCATAATTGTTTTCTTATACTTTTGATTTCCATACTGTAAATAATTTTATTATGTTATGATCATGATGTATGATATTAACTTCGTTTGACTACGAAGAGTATATATTACAATTATATGTAATGTTAAGTAAACAAAATTCTCAAAAGATCGTAAAAAAAAATTTTAAAAAATAAAAAAATAAAAATGAGAAGTGGAAAGAGAACCACATAATGAAGTTGTATATTTTGTTGTAACATAGATGTAGTAAGAGAAACGAGTTATTTTAAGAAATAAGCATACACATTAATTGCATACACATGTGTAACCAACTTGATCATTATTTGCGGCTTAATTTTGGCATTATTATAAAGATTTATATTTGGTATTTTGCGATCATTGGTTTGTGAAAATTGTCCATTCATTTATAAGTAATATAAAAACAGATATCATAAAACTCTAAGATATTCATTTTGATTAGTATAATATAAAACCTTTCCGTTTATGAACATTGAATGACCTTTTGGAGTAATATTTAAATTGCGACATTTATATTTGACTTTGTAATATTTGAATCTTCATTGTTTAAGTTTAAAGGGGAAGATGTGATGTATTTATATCATGTAGTCAACCATCAGTACCATTACTTATATGTACAACGCCCTCTATCTATAATGTAACACCAGCTATTATGTAACACGCCTACTGCGGCACCTTCACTTTCGCTAATGAATAAACTGACACTCCTAATCTGAAACTTGACTGAGTCAGACGTGCCTCCTTTGTTCTGGTTAATTCGAACATCAAACTTGACTGAGTCAGACGTGCCTCCTTTGTTCTGGTTAATTCGAACATCACATGGTGTCAGGAGTCAAAGATTTTTTGCAACATGGCAGGACTAAGACCACCAGGACCCCTAAGTTTTGAGGGGAATGTTGCCAAAAATTGGAAAGATTGGCTGAGAGCCTATGAATTTTATGAGACAGCAACGGAACTTGCGTCGAAAGGAGAACCGGTGCGCTATGCCACATTTCTCCACGTGGCGGGAGCCACAGCACAGCAGATAGCTGAGACGTTCAGCTTCACGTTGACCGAGATCGGACACGTTAGCACGTTGAAAGCAAAATTCGCAAAATATTGCCAGCCGAGACAAAATCTGTCTGTTAACAGATATATGTTCAACTCGCGGAATCAACGAGTTAGTGAGAGCTTCGGTGTGTACATCACGGAATTAAAAGCTCTCATCAGAGACTGCGAATTTGGCGACCTAGAGGAAGACCTTTTGAAAGACAGAATCGTGTGCGGCATCCATAGTCAGGTGCTACGTGAAAAGCTGCTACAGGTCGATGACTTAGATTTGCAGAAATGCTTGACGGTCTGCAATATCGCCGAGAGTAGTGCGCATCAAATGGCACAACTCCAAACCCCTCAGAGAAGCACGACAACTGCGCAAATGGATTTTGTGCGTCAACGACCACCACAGCCGAGAGGACAGCCAGCACGACCAGCGATGCCGAGCCTCGACACATGCACTAACTGCACGTATGTGCACAAGACGGACTTTTGTCCTGCGGCGGACGAATGATTAAAGTATTCTAATTTTAAAGTCTCCTCATCACTCAGTGGGCACATCAGATCACAGAAACATACATTTTACCAACCATTCGTCAGTTGTTTGCACAAGTTACCAGATCCCTTTAAGCGACACTGTATATATATATTAAAGGGTTCGTATCACTAATCCGCATTGACTAAATTAAGCCACTTACATGTACGAAGGAAGTGACGTCATAGAAAATGCGACTGAAATTAAATTAAAGTGAAACATCAACGTAACATTCTCATCTCTCGTAAAAATTTATCGAAATCCTTCATCAGGTTCTTAATAACTACTGCAAATAATTCAAACGCATTTACGTCATATATATCGTGCGTACGTTAGTCATTAACATACATGTTGGTTGAAAATTTAATCAATTTGGTATAATGTGGTTCCTTTCCAAACAAATTAACCAGTCTATACTCTCAAAAATATACTGTTTGAATTTGCATTCGGAAGTTTTCATTATTTTTGCTTACGTACTGGATCGCAGGTCATATACGGAAGGAATTATACTTCCATTACTACGGTTAGTTCTAAAATTAAATCTCTAGATTTAAAGGCGCCAAATTGGAAATTAAAAGAAAATGCGATAGTGTTTGCAGCACAACATCTCCTCGCCACAAAACGAGTTGGATGCAAAACCTTTGTCTGATGCCGCTAAACGTTATCATTTTAAAGGGAGCTAGTAACATCAAAATACATAATGTCAAAATACACACAAAATTAATTACAACTCTAGCGGTTCGCATAAACCCCGTTGTATTCGTATTACCAATATAAGCATGGAACATGTTTGGCTTTCCACATTTCTCTAGAAAAGGACAAATTTGATTGAAGTGTTCGGATTTGAACTTCTCTAGAGGAGGGCCGCGAGGTCAGCCAAAATGAAATTTTAAAAAATTGATTAAAAAAGAAAATAAGCTTTGTCTTATTTTAAATGACCACAGCTGAAATTTAGCTATATTCTGTTACATGTTACCACGATTTGACCTTCTTATTTCCCACAAGCAAGCTCAAGTGTCCCATTGAAGGTATGTTTTTCGGCATTGCAACTGACATATAGATACCACACTGTTTTCTATTTTCTTCTGTTTTATTGTAATTTTGTAATTTTTTCCAAATATGTTTTTGTAAGGTGGGACTCGAACAAATTTGTAGGAGCTAAAGTGGGCCTCAGGTTTTAAAAGGTTGAGAAGCGCTGGCGTATACATTCAGATCGCCGAGGAAGTGATAGTTTGCCATCGCCTGAAACCAAAAGGTTATTATTTGCTTTATATTCCACATCGGAAACATTTTACTGGTAGGGTCTACGAGAAAGACAATCTAACTGTTTCGTCGAGCATCTAATCTCGTCGAGCATCTTTTCGCCATGGCCGGCGTGGTCGCCTTCTGCGTTGAAGATAGTACGCAGCGCAACGCACTTTCACCGAAGATAGTACACGGTGCAACGCACTTTCACCCAAGATAGTACACGGTGTAACGAACTTTTCTTCTCCCATCAATGATAGGCGAAACTATGTTTCATCACGTGATTAACTTTTGACCAATCGTAGAGCAAGATTCTTAGTATGTGGAATATTAGGAGCAATTGATCGAGTCTTTTATTTTAATTTGGTCAATCCTGCACATGAACAAGATTTATGATTAAAAGCATAGAATTATGAATAAACAAACCAACCCGTTTATAACTAGAAGGCCAACTTATCGCGCGCAACTCACGTGTCCAATAGACTTTGTACATGGGCAAGATGGCGGAGTGACGCGATTTTTTAAGCTTCCGATGACTACCACTCTACGTCATCGCCTTGTGACCTAGAAAGACTTGACCAATCACCATGTTATGAAGTGCGTAGACTATCGCGCCTATTTTCCTGCGCACTGTCCTAGATTTTATCACGCTTATGAGAACAATGGGATCCATGATGACGTATGCATATGAACTTGTTTTATTGACCTCGATCCGGTGACGACGCGTATGAACTGCTCTGTGATTGGTTTATGTAGTTCCCAAGTAGCCCATAATGCAACGTGCAGTGGTAGGCGTTCCGGTGACCAAAAATCGCGGTCACTCTGGCACTACATAGTACATACATAACATTTGTGATATAAGAGTTCTACGAAAGCAAGACACTGATGCTTTCTCCCGTACAGATAGGGGTAAATCATTCCAAAAGCATGTGCCAAAATCATTCCAAAATAGTCCGGTGACAGGATTTAACCAATCACGTTACTGAATTTACCAGGGCCGTTTTATAAATTCGTTTATTGAAGAAGCCAACGACAATTGATTTTATATTTCTCACACATTTTATTAACATCATTCCCTAGCTTCATGCTAAATTTGAAGACCCGAGGTGTTTGCAAAATGTGTTATACTGCCTTTAAACGTATACATTTATTGATTTAAACATTTAAATTCAGCTTGTATCTTCATATTTCGTATGTTATCCTTATCACGATTATTACAAGTAAGCATTTCAAAACAGTGTAACTAAAGAATTATCATCAATTAAATAGTGGTAATACGTTAGCCCTACATCGCGTTCAAAAATCCTGCCGAAACCAGCTGAAATGGTGTGACGTCAGTACCGGGAGAGAGCTATATATCGATTAGCAGACGATAGATAACGTACACATTTTACAGTGCCTCTACCATCGTGGACCGCTCGCTACGCCTACCCGGGACGGATGAGACCATGGCTTAATAATGCCGTACAATAAAATGTACACGTTTGCATTCATTTAATTAATTTCATAGCATGTACAAACAGGCCAAACACGTGTGTGTGCCATTGGCTTGGCATCGTACGCAATCGCAATGCAAGAATTATTGATAAACTAACATAAGACTCGCTTTTAGTATGATATTTTCGCGTTATCATGCATCTCGAGAAGAGTATGACGTCATAAACAAGACACGGTGACCGTCGTTTGGGTCGCCGGTGAAAACAGGGGTGAACGCGTGCTCAAATCGGACGGTGACCGTGTGGCCGATATTGACGCATGCGCAGTGCATGGAAATGACGTCATCTCGACGAGGCGACTAGTCAACATGTAAAAACGAAAGCACGCTAATAACAATGGTTCTCTCCCGTGACTTACGTCATCAAAACATTGGCGTTTTCTAGTCCAAAGAGCGCTTGTTTGCTATGGGGTTTTATCTTGCTGTTGTACTAGGATATCATGTAGGCATGTATGTATTTTGATGTATTTGTATGTATCTGTCTGCCCCTGTCAGCCCCTGGCTCTCTAGTGATGCATTATGTTTCTATTTTGTGATTTTCAATGAGTGTATACTTAAAAGGGAAATAAAAGTATTGGTCGAATTTAATTTTAGTATTTTAAACTTGTACGTTTTCAATGTCCTTTTGACATGATATGCATACATATCAGTAAGTTATGATGTAAAGTTAAATTGTTTAACATAATTAATTGCTTTTGTATGCATGAATTTATTAAATAAAAGAACTCTACGTTCCCTTCAAACTATCTATCCAGTCATGGCCCCGTTGCAGAGAGAGAGATACAATCGATTGTAAGTACCTTGCAATGAATTGTAAGGCAGAATATTTGCGCACTTCAACCAATCAGATTTGCGCATTTAGTAACACGACCTGACTTATCAGTACGCCAGAGTACCACCCAATACCATAGAGATGGTCAGTGGAGCCAGACGCAGTCTCAGGAACATGAGCCGAAAAAATACCGATTTATTTATTTGTTTTCTTTTCTTTTCGATCTAGCCTCGTGTACGTGCTTTTGATTATCCCGTATTAAGGTAAGAAGAATAGTCAGGCATCGAACCCACGACCTTTTGGATTGAAAGGCAAGAGCCCGAACGAGTAAACCGCGACACTCCCCGATGTGTGCCACGCACAATTTTCATCACGCCTCTTACATGTCTAATGACTAGGTCACAAATGCACCGGGTGCCGCACGATCTGTTTACCTACGGCAGATTTTGTACGATTTCGGGGGAGTTGGAATATCGTACGATGTCTGCGGTATCTTTATGTACCGGTCATATATTCGCCGGGGCACGTGCAATGACTTTGAAAGTTAAAGCAAAAGTTAATCGCACGGCTCCCTTGCTAACATTTTGAGCGCTCATACGGACGCCTTAGTTACGGGACTCGTACGGACATCACAAGATACTCTTACGACTACCGTACGATTTGAGTGGCCCTAAATTGTATCGCAAAATCGTATGATATACGGACAAATGCTACGGTGTCCGTGCTGGGCCCATGCAGTGCCCGTGCGATGCTTTCTACGACGTGTCTACGGGTTTACGACCAGTAAAAATCGTACGATGCATATTTTTTGTTTAACTCCGCGTTAAAATATTTGTTGACGTCGTACGACGAGGAAAAATAAACATTTCCCGCAAGATTTCCCCTAAAGTGGCATTGTACAAGCGCCTTATCCCGAATCGGAGTATTTGTGACAGGTTTTCAGTATTATCATCATGATCAGCCATGTGATCATTCCGTGGAAGGCGCAGGCGCCGGGTAGCTTGGGGGACCCACGACCTAGTGGATTGAAAGATAAGGGTTCGAAATAGTATTTATCAGTAGACAGCGAAGCATGCATTGTGTGTGTCACACACGTTTTCATCATGCCTTCGTCGCCTTGTACTTGTGTATGATCATCCCGTGATTTTAAGAGTAATGGGTGGTGTCTTCCCGAGTCCCGACACATGTGCCGGGTATAGCTATAGGGGAATCGAACCCTTTTGGATTACAATACAAAGGCCCGAAGCAGTAAACCACGACACCTATGCGTGTGTCACGTACGATTGATCACACCATGATCATCCCGTGCTTGGTGATGTCTTTTCCTGACCCACCTATCTGCACGTCCCCACGTCACGTTCGACTTTAAAGGGGTAAGTCAGTTTGGGTATAGAGGGTGCCTCACGAAATACATTTTTTGTGAGATAATGAAAATCTGAGTGTAAAATAATTTGAAAGAGCATACAATTTTAATGGCAGAATAAACTTTATTTGATCAAAATCGGTTCAGAAACGGCTAAAATGTCAATAAATATTGCCGATCGGAATAAATCTGGGGCCCAGATTGTTTCGATGATTTTTGTAAAATGTTTAAAATGCTTGTAAACACTTTTTCAAAAATTGTCAAAAGAGGTTTTTAAATATTTGTTGATTGATCTCTCTATTCAATCATTATTTCAACAAAACATCGCATGCATTATTTTTTAATGAAAAATGGTTGAAACCAATGCTTTTTTAGAGAGCGCCTTCTTGTGTTTGAATGGCTCTTTTTTAATGATAATAGGCTTCTTACTTGGTCGTTTGTAATTTTCTATACCTTTCGAGCATGGTGGAGGTATGACTATTAGTTTGTAATGTCATTGTGCAAATTTTGATTACTAAAGCTCAGCCTTACCAAAAAATGTACTACCCCTTTAATATATCACCTGATTCTTGCATGAAGTCACTTGGGATTTTGAGGTTATTTCGAGGAAATCATACTCGTTTTCCAGTCTTTTTGTTTCCCTGCCAGATTCAAGTTTTTGGGGTAAAGGGCATTCACTTAAAGTGGCCCATTAACTTTGTCAAATTCAATTAAAAATTACTTGGCGTTTTCCCCGAATAATTTTCCTTCCCGAAGTTCCTAATGATATGTTCTTGATGGCTTAGCCCTAAAATTAACATGATTTTGCCCGAATATGAGACGGCTTTGCCCGAAAATAAGATGATTTTACCCAAATATAACCTATACAAAATAATCTTGCCCGAATATGACATGGTTTGCCCGAGTATGATTTGCTTTTGCCTGAATTTGATATGGTTTTGCCCGAATATGGCATGGTTTTGCCCGAATTTCAGGTGATTTTTGCCCGAATATGGCCGATTTCAAAGCTCCATGAGGGGGGGGGGGGGGGCTGCAGCCCTCCTAGCCACCGTTCCCACCCCGCCACCTACGCCTAAGTCTCAAATATACCACTTTATGACAAATCTAACAAAAGTTAATGGACCCTTTATTTGCAATTATGCCTCAACACCAGACACCGGTGAGTAGTTAAATGTCTCAACTGTATATCACCCCTTGAGTTAGTGTTAGGGTAGTTAGGGCAAGGTTGAGGAAATTGCGGGGAATTGTATTGTTCCGAGCTACGTGACATAATTAGTGTAAGGAAACCGCTTAAGTATCCAGGGGAGCCTTCAAAATCACTTACTTACTTACTTAGAACGCTAGCGGTTCGCACATATATATAATGTACGTACATTGTTGTATTTGTATTACCAATACTAACATGGAACAGGTTTTGGTTGGCCAAATTTCTCTTTCGCTATTTATGATTGAAGTGTTCGGATTTGAAAGTCTCCCTGGGAAACTTTCAACTGTGTACAAAGTTAAGGCAATGAATTAGCTAAATATCACTTTAAAATCTCGCTCATTACCCGGCCATATACACATCAATAAATTTCACTTTGAACATTTACACATCACTCATTCGACATATCGGATCGCAGAGATAGAAACTGTATAGACCCTGTGTTAGTTTTTGCATAGTGTCAACAAAGTTACTAGAACCCTATTAACAAAACGCCATAATCATATACTTCCACTGTGATGTTGTAGAGATGTATAATATATCGTTTCCGCCTGGCATTTGCAATAATGATTTCGAACATGAACAAAACCCACCCGTATACGTGATGTCTGCATTACAAAATAATACGGCATAATGATTGATTTTCATCATTTTTTTCTCAATAAATCATTATTATTTATTGAAAATGATGTGGCTGGCATATCAATGTGGTCTTATTCTGCATGGAGCTTTTTGCTAATTTTCCTAAGTTTAATGACTATGGATAGACGTTCGCCATATAAAACCTTTCCAAACTTTATTTCAAAAATATAAATCAATTAGTTGGGCTAAAATGATGCATTCCAAAAAATTATTTCAAATTTAAAGGGATAGTTGAGTTTTGGTATAGAGGGCGCTGCACAAAATAATATGTTTGTGAGGTAATGAAAAAATGTAAAATTTGAAAGAGCATCCAATTTTAATGACAGAATAAATCATATTTGATCAAAATCGGTTTAACAAAACATTTTTTTTTATAAAAATGGTTGAAGGCAATGAGTTTTTGAGAGCGCCCTCTTGAGTTTAAACGGTTTTTTTTAATAATTACTTAGTCGTTTGTAATTGTTTATACATTTCGAGCATGGTGGAGTTATAACTATTAGTTTGTAATGTAATGGTGCAGGTGTTGGTTACTAAAATTCAGTTTGACCAAAACTGTACTCTCTTTACCAAAACTCAACTATCCCTATAAATCGCGATTTTTAAAACCGATCTTATTTTTTTCCAAAATTCTGGGGCTGAGGTATTTTCCCCGAATTATTTTCCTTCCCGACTTTTCAACTGACAAGAAAAAAAGAAATAAAAGGTCCTCGCTTTTTGTATGCCCTCAAATGATATGTTTTTGATGGCTTATTTAAAAAACAAACACACTTCTGCCCGAATATGAGACGATTTTGCCCGAAAATAAGATGTCTTTGCCCGAATGCAACATAAGTTTGACCGATTATGACATGGTTTGGCCAAATCATGACGTAGTTTTGCCCCGGTTTTGCCCGAATTCCAGGTGTTTTTTGCCCGAATATAGCCGTTTTCAAAACTCAAGGGGGGCTGCAGAACCCCTCCCCCAGTCCCCTCCCCGCCTCCTACCCCTATGAACCCCGTACAAGAAACTGCACGAATACTTCACCAGTGAAAGTTACATGTACAAATCTATTATCTGAGAAACTAATGTAGGTTATGATGCATATTAATCAGCGTATTTGCATACTGCATAAATCCAAGTGGAACGCGCAATAAGCAGAAAGGTTTTAAGGGGCCCATGCAGTGGGGTATTATTTGACATTTTTGCACACTTTTACTATATCGTGAATATCGAATTAAAGCTACCCCCTACAAACCATACATTGCTGGAAAGCTTAGAATATGGGAATCCAAAACAACTAAATTAAAGGGCAATGAAACCCAAGCAAAATGTTGCTTTCATAGTCTTGAGGAGATTAAGAGGAATGATCTCTGAAAGTTAGAGCACAATCGGGCAAGAAACAAGAAAACTACGGCTCTTTGAAGATGTCCATTTATTCCTATGGGGAACTCAAATTGGCAACGCACTCTGATAAGTGTGTGGACAACTCCCCATATGTTTTGTACACAAAAGTTCCCATTTTTACAGTTTTCTTCATAGTCACATTTTTTCATTCCCCCAACTAACGATATGTTATGTATAAAAGCATTCTACAAAACATATGTTGAACTCGAACAAAGGGTAAACATAAATTTTGAGAAAATTGAACAAAATTGAAATTTTGTGTACAAAATGTATGGGGAGTTGTTCACAACTTTGCCAGAGTGCGTTGCCAATTTGAGTTACTCGAAGAAATACATGGCTCTTTTCAAAGAGCCATAGTTTTCTTATTTCTTGACCGATTGTGCTCAAATTTTCAGGGACTATTCATTATATTTAGTGTCTTATAGTGCATACAACAATTCGTCTGGATTTCATTGTCCTTTAAACACCATTGGACTTAAAATAAGAGTTTAAACATGTTAAACAGCAATCATATGGAGAAAAATATAATTTTAGACTTAGCAAGTCAACATTCAAAAAGCATCGATTTCCTCAAAGGTATAGAGGCGTATACATTCTACATTTTAATGATAGATATTATGATGCTATACAAACAAATAAATTATGGCTTTTTACATTATTCAGTTATCTTCATAGTCAAAAGGCAATTTTGCAAAAAATCAGAAATGTACATATGAAATGTACATATTTGTGTTTACAATAATATAGTTACCTCTGAAAGCTATCATTAATCTGTTTATCTACAAACAAGGGATAATTCCTCAACATTTTATTGAATTTTAGTAAATACTTTTCAAGTTTTTGCAATTTTAGTCTAAAAAATCAGATTTTCGGCAAATGAGCTTGAAAGATCATAAATTATACAATATTGATATTTGTTAGATGAATATGGCATGGATAAAAATATACTATAGCTGGATAAATAGGAGTAGTTGGTTCAATGGAAGTTTAGGACATGTATGTTAATCACATATAAACTGTCATATTTAGTTTCTGAGTGACAATAGATGTTGCTACTTCACTCTGTCAAAAGAGGAACACAATTTGGATGGTAACAATCTTGATTTGGGACAATTTTATTTAGACTATTTAGGAAAAGTAGAATTAAAAATCTCCAATTCAAGCTCGAAAATAATCACCCTCGGCCCCTAAAATAAATCCTTTATTACAACAAATAATATCTACCCCCTACCCCACAAACTATGTGGATCATTTTAAGATAGAAATCTCAATTTTGATGAGAAAACAAATCAATACCCCACTGTCAGCTTGTGAGCAAATTTACTCTTATGACGTTTATTTTTCAAACATTCGGAACATAATTCACTTTTTGAATTTGTTGGAAGACTTTAAAGGGTCTTAGTAACATTGTTTAAATTCTCAAGACTTAATTGGAACTCAATCGGTTCTATCATACCTTATCATATTCATATTAACAATAAAAGCACGGGACAGGTTTCGGTTTTTCAAATTTCCATTTCGATTTACGATTGAAGTGTTCAGATGTTAAAGGTTGGCTGACAAGAAAACTACCTACAAATTGTGTTTTACTGTATCTAATGTATATTTTCCGCGTCGGAAACCCCAGTAAAATAAAAAAATCAACTTTTAAATTCACTTTAGTAATCCCCGTAAAAAAATTGAGTCCGGGCGAAGAAAAATGACGTCATCTTTGTGACGTCACATGCAGGCAATCGCAGTATAGAAGGTCATAGACGTACACGCTGAGTGCAATACTCACGTTGACAGAGAGATATTATTTCGATTTTTTTTTCAATATTTGCAAACATTTGTTTAAGTTTATTTCATGGACGATCTACACTCAGATGTGTTGCTGCAAGCTGCTATAATTCATTTCTTAGGAATTTTCAGTTAAGCCTCAATTTACAAGCAAAAACGAGTTTGTTTTACAAGCAAATCATAGGCTCTGCATGTAAACCATGCACATTCCTCCGTGTTGCGGTCTGCTTGTGATGTCATGATCCGGGTTGCACGTGCGCACATTCCCGCTCCGCTATAAATTACTTTTTTAGCAGTATGGAACGCCGATGCAAAAACAAGCAAAAAAGTTGCATGAAATTTACCTTTCTTGCCCAACTTAAGGATTTCTTTGAAAAAAAGAGAGTGGTATATCAATATAGGCACATATTTAAAGCTATAAACCTGAATCAAAGCCGGGATTTCACCATACCTTTAAATTGTCTACGCCTATATACGGGATAATTTCAGCTGTGTACACAGTAATGATCCCAGGTGAGAAACGCGTTTTTCAGAGACGATAATCGTATCATTTTTAGTAACATATTCCAAATCAAATCAAATCAATTCAATTTATTCTTGCTTCCAACAAAACATTACAAATGAATAATGATAATTTGCACAAAATAGGGATATACATATTGGAAACAAGAGGGGTCCACTAAAAAGCAATGCTTGTACAATTGTGGACCCCTCAAATAATAGTTAGGTATATTGTACATTTAAATTAACACATTCTAGACTACAACAACATAAACAAATATAGAGAGGGAAAAAGGGAGGGAAAGGGGATGCCAACAGAGACCAACATGGGACAAGAGAGAAGACGTACACAATACAAACAATTAGACACTGCCAAAAGGAAGTGAGAATTCGAAGGGTAAAAGATAAGCTGCAAGTGGGGTTCAAGTAAAAATAAGGAAAAGACTTGCGCATAATAGAAAGGAACAATGCGTGAGAAGGCACAATATATAATATCAGATTACATTTTGAGTCCGCGAGTAAAGAATCTACACAATCTACACAAATCTACACAACTTACTTAGAACTCTATTGAGTCTCTTTGCCCGAATAAGAGATCACTTCTGCCCGAAAATTAGATCGACAAATCTATCGCTTTCACGGCCTTTTTGACATTATTATTGTTATTTTCACTGTCGGCATTCTAGCGATAGACGCGACCGATACGCGGTGCCTTAAGAGGCAAGAACACCGTAAGTCCGCAGTAAAAGTTACTTACGGAATAACATTTTTGTTGGGACATAAAACACCACATTCTCACACTTTGAGCGACATTTGTAGCCCTATCAATACATTTAGGGCTGATATAATACTTTAACTCACCGATATCGTGTGTCGCTATACATGTCATTCTATAATTACGGCGAATTGTGAGATTTTCCACAATTTTCCATGCCTCTTCTTCGGTCTTTCGCGGTACTTTTTGTTCAAACTGCAAAAAAAAATATATAACGTGCATCCGTATGCGCGAACACTTTTTCAGAAACTTAGGCAGGTAGGTACGGTACAGCGCGCGCGCCGCAAAGCTGCTATACAGAACTTGGGCGCGCCAAGTTATAGCAGCTTTGCGGCGCGCGCGCTGTACCGTACCTAGCTGCCTAAGTTTCTGAAAAAGTGTTCGCGCATACGGATGCACGTTATATTTTTTTTTTTTGCAGTTTGAACAAAAAGTACCGCGAAAGACCGAAGAAGAGGCATGGAAAATTGTGGAAAATCTCACAATTCGCCGTAATTATAGAATGACATGTATAGCGACACACGATATCGGTGAGTTAAAGTATTATATCAGCCCTAAATGTATTGATAGGGCTACAAATGTCGCTCAAAGTGTGAGAATGTGGTGTTTTATGTCCCAACAAAAATGTTATTCCGTAAGTAACTTTTACTGCGGACTTACGGTGTTCTTGCCTCTTAAGGCACCGCGTATCGGTCGCGTCTATCGCTAGAATGCCGACAGTGAAAATAACAATAATAATGTCAAGAAGGCCATGAAAGCGATAGATTTGTCGATCTACCCGAAAATGGGTCATTTTGTTTGCCCGAAAATAAATAATTTTGTCGAAAAAGAGATTATTTACGATTATGTTCTCCGAATGTAAGACAATTTGGCAGCAAGTTTGGTAGAGGAAGGAGGTGAAAGAGTGGGACGGAGGGTGAGAGAGTGAGAGGAAGGGAGAGGGGAGGGGGAGGGTGGGGGTAGTTAAAGTAAACTCGAACAAAATTACCTTGATGCCGTGTCAATGGTTTTCCACCGATGTACGATGCTGGGTCGTGTCTATTGCCCTGGTCGTTGTCGTGATCGTCGTCCCGGTCGCGGGTGGACGTCGCGTTCAAGGTCCGGACCGACTCGTTGTAGCGCTGGTACATCTCCCGCATGTAGTCGCCGGAGATGTTCGCCCGGGCAATCTCCTCCGCGCTCGGCGGCCTCGACATGCCTAGCTTGGCGAGAAGGTGCTGCCGAATTTCGTGCTGGAACTGTTCTCTCGCCGAATCGGGTAGTCTCTCTCCGTTGAGGACTTCGCCTGTCGACGCGGTTGTCGTCTCCTTGGACGGGTAGTCAGGGCTGGAGAACGACAGAGAGTCCGGCGGCGTTTCGGACAACGAGAAGGACGCTGACGCGAGATCGTGGTCCGGGGAAGACCCGGCTGGCCGAGCGCTCCCCGTCTGGTGGGGGTGGTGGTGCGTGCTACCACAGGCGGTACATGACGGTGAATGAGGGGCACCCAACACGTAGCACGAGTAGGATAGCGCCGTAAGCAAGGCGGATAGCCCGTGACCGATACAAACGAACCTCGGTGGGAGCATAGCGACTGGTGCGTGGAATAGGGCGTTGGTGGTAACAAGTAGCAAAGTACTGTGGAGCCTGATCTTCAATGTAATATATAGTTTGAAGTCAGAAATTTACACGGCCACCATGATAATCGACGCGCTCAACAACTTGCTAACAACAAAAAGGGAAGAGCGTAAAACATATATTGCAAGAGAGCAAATATGTACAGACAGTAGTATGATCGGGCACGGTTTCTGTGAAAAATTAATGATGATCCTAAACAATGACGCAATACTCCACTGGAGGCGCTCCTATAACAAAAAAAAAAACACTTTAATAAATGCCCACGTTTCAGGTTTTTTGTATTAAATAACCGCACATTATTCATTCATCTCTATATACATGCATACACTGTTAGCCAATGACAGGTAGCCATTCTCTCCGTGGTGCAGTGTCGCAATGGGGTCGCAATGCCTGATGGGCGTTTTTTTTCTCCATGTCAGTGACCGCCTCATCAACTCATCGTCCTGATCCATGTATCATAATGATCATCATCTTTCAGCCTCAACTTCCGACCATCACTCGATGTACATGCGTGCGTTTATCATGGTCAATGGTATTATATCTAGGTTTTCCCATCCATTTTAACACTCGATAATGGCAATGAGTGACAAATGACTAAATTGAATGGACTTTTTGTGAAATTGGTCGGCAGTAGACGAAATTTTTACTGTTGGCATTGACACATTCTCGGCTTCTCGGGACGAAATTGAAGTACAAATTTATAAAAATTGAATGACAAAAGTGTTATAATGGATGGGAAAACCTATATTAAGTATTCACCTGCAGATTGGAAATTACCGCGCGTATATGTGTGTGTGTGCGTGTGTGTGTGTGTGTGTGTGTGTGTGTGTGTTTTTACTGTTTGGGCTTATTTCATTTCAAATGTGTATATTAATTGGCTTTGATGTTGCAAAGAAATCACCGGCGTATTGATGGGGGGAGGGGGGGGGGGGGGAAGCCCCTCCCCTCCCCAAATAAAAATTCAATCATCATGATCATGGCTTATATCTAATTCGATACCAGTGATTGAAAAAAGGATATTTCTTTGGACAAGATAACTCAGATTTTACTTCATGTCAAGTCAAATTTCCTTCCTAAGTATGCACCAGATTGCATAATTTCAAGTAAAACATTGCAAAAGCGTTGCAGGGGCAAACACCCACCTACCATCACCCTCCCCCATCTCGGACGCTTCGCTCCCTAGGGAATCGGCCGCATCGTCTACGTCTGGAATACTTTATTCATGTATATAGTTGTATCATAAATAATATGGCATTTGATGCATTGTTTGAACTGTATATATGTCGCTTTGCGAGTATTATATTTGGGTATGCATATTTGTTTATCTTCATGAAACAAATATAACCTATTTTCCCGGTCGGTAGAATCATGACGCACTTACCCACATTATAGTACAATCATGTCGTCAAGTCAGAATTTCCTTCTTAGGTATGCACCAGATTGCACAGTTTCAAGTCCAAAAATGCAAAAGCTCCCGACTGTGGGGGGGGGGGGGGGGGGACACCCCCTCCCACACCCTCCCCCTTCGTTTCCTTATTGCACTGACCTTGCACACAGTTATAACTTTCCAGTGGATAGTTAAAAATCCATACGTTTCGATCATAAATACATATTCAAAGTTTCATTCCGAACACTTCATCGCTGGAATAGTCAATTTCAAAGCCCGTTAAGTATTGGTATTTAATTAGTAAAGATATTCGTTCACATGGTCGGTGATAAGAGCGTACATTTATTTTGTTTTGTGTAGGGCGTTCCCCACTATACTGCTATTTGAATATTAATAAGAGAGTCGAGACCCCAACTAGGACAGGCTTAGTGAAGTCAGTGGCGTAACCAGAAATTCTCCAAGTAGGGGGGGAACCTGCGAACGCGTTAGCGCGAGCCACTTCGGGTTGGGTCCAGGGGGATGTTTCACAAAGGTCCTAAGATGAAATTAACTCTAAGTTGGACTAAGAAACTATGGAAAGCCGTTGGTTTCTTTGAAACAATTTTGTAAACTTTATTTTAAAAGGCATACAAAGTTGATCCAAATCATTGATTTTATTCCAAGGCTACAAATGGCTTTCCATACGTTTTAAGTCCGTTCAACTTAGGATCTTTGTGAAACACCCCCCAGGGGGCAGAGCCCCCGTAAGCTTTTACATGTTTAGCTATGCAACGCCCACAAATCAAAACTACCGGCTAACAAGCAAGTAACAAGCATAACAAATACGAGACTGGGGGGGGGGGGGGGCTCGGGGATCGATCCCAGGAGCCCCCAAACCCCCACGCTCGCTATGCCACTGAGCAGAGTCCATACACGGCGTAATATAGACAATACTAGGCCTGTGGGCATAGACATACTTTGAGAGGTTATTTTTAGGAGTTTAGTCCAACTACAGTATTGTTGAGGTTCAGACGTTGTTAATCAGTTTGTTTGCGTTGTTAACCATTTTCTGTTATTCAGATGTTCCGCTTTCATTCAGATCAAATAATTTACAACAATGATGAATCCAACAAGACGAAGTATGAATGGTAATAACGTTATTGCCACGGGGGAGCATATAATAAATCTTTTTGTTTACGATGTGTGTCACTATGGATGCAAATTACTAGACGAATGAATTAATGAGATTAATCTTCGTATATAAAGCCATGTTTGAATTGTATTTGGGGGCAACAGCCCTCCCCCCCCCCCCCATACCACCAGTACGCCAGTGCTACACACACACACACATACACTCACATACATCTTTCTGTGACCCCCATAGAAGTATGACACCAACTGTGACCCCACGTGACCCTTACCACAAAGGCATGTTTGTATTATGTAATTATAGTGGACAAACTAAATCGGCAAACTCCTGTCATTCTCACGTAAAAATGCGGAAAACCCTTTGAACGTCAGGTGAAACACCTGTTACCCCTCAAAAATGCAATGTGCCCCCTATGGAAAACAACATAGCTACGCCACTGTGCCTATAAAACCCGCCATTTGATATTACTTTTTGGTTTCTAGAAAGTGCAATACATGACTGTATTCTTATATACGTTGGTTTTTCCATGATTAGAGCATGGTTTTGTTTATCTTCTCCGATTTATTCCATTTTTGCATCGTTTATTATTACATGTGACATTTCTACAGATATAATCATGATAATGGAACATGTATGTGCACATTCAAAACGGATTCTTGCAATATAGATTCTAAATGTCTGTGGTCTGTGGATGAGGGATCGAGGGAGGAGAGATCGGACGAAAAGCATACTTTCTGAACATACTCTCTGAATAGGAAGCAGGCCTCGAACGAAAAGGAGGAACAAATTATTTTTTGTTATTCTGTTATCTTATTATTTTATTTTATTATGACGATATAATTTTATATTATTCTGCAAAAGTTTCTCTTGGGGAACAGATTATGTTTTTGTTTTGTTTTACAAATTATTTTTGTCTTATTCTGAAAAAGTTTCTCTGGGGGGAACAGATTATGTTTTTTGTTTTGTTTTACAAACTATTTGGTATTATTCTGGTCAAGTTTCTTTTGTGAGAACAGAATGATTATGTTTTTGTTTTGTTTTACAAATTATTTTGTCTTATTCTGTAAAAGTTTCTCTTCGCGTTTCACGTATCATTATGAAAATATTGAGTTTTAGTATTAAAAAAAAAGGAAAATAAAAAATAGAGTACGGTATGGTTCAAACGTTCAGACGTTAGAGACTGAAGCTCCTTTCAATCATTTTGGCGATAAAAATACAAACAAAACGGCGAAAATTCGACAAAATAAAAAATAAATGCATAGAGTGCTCATTCCAAGTAATAGACCGAAATAACTTTTGAGGAGAAATTCTTGATAATGATATAATGACATTTTCTATACAAACCCACGGGAAAGCAGGAAAAAAGTCATATTCAATTTAGAGACCGCGTGGTATTTCTGACTATCCCAATAAGTAAAGAACCCCCCCCCCCCCCCCCCCCCCACCACCACCTCAAGGTGTTAACCCCACACATTTTCGTTTAGTTACCATGCGATCGATTCTAAATCCTAAATATATAAATGTTAATTAATTTGATAAAATTAATAAACAAATGCGACATGAAAAAAACGTCGGTTACAAATCGCGATGTGAAAAATTCGTTACAAATTTAACATAATTAGTTAATTAATTTGATGAATAAAGAATTAAGATTATGTATAAATAAGACATTTTAAAAAAAAAACACGTTCGAAATTGCATTCCGAACGATTTTGATATATACCTTTTTTTCTACCGGAAACATCCAATCATGGTCCGGTGCTTAAAATGTCACTGGTCATAGTTAATCTACAAAACAGGGCACCACGCCGGTACGACCCAATGTCAGGTGTAAGTACTATATGGGCAATTCCACGAAAAATGTCACCCAAGGATGGAAAAATGAAACTCATGGGACAGCCTTGTTAACTACTGGATACTAATGAGGAAGGACCATATTTTGATGACTAAAGGAAAAAAGTTTGAAATTCAATGCAGAATATTTTTGGGGGGCCATTGAAGTTGGGACAAAAATTGTATGTATTACCCCCAAAAATGATGAAATTTGCATCCGTTGTTTGTGAAATAAAATTTAAAAATATGGATCACTTCAGAACAATAATTCTACTTCTAATGTCTTGTTTATGCTTTGTTTTAACATCATAGAAAAGGAAATTGTGTAAAAATCTTTACTTTTTGAAAACTGTTATTGGATAAAATCTTGATTCTTACAACATTGATGTGTAATGTCCGTGACGTTTTAGATATAAAAGTTTTTGTAGAAGCAGAAGTCCTAATTCAATTTAATTCAAAATTCATTTGCAAAGCTAGAATGTTATATCATAAAGTATATCAAGAGCATTTACTAAAATATTCAATGGCTTGTCCAGAATGGCGTCACGGACATTACGTCACGGCTGCGTCACGGACATTACATACACAGTGAAAAGTATAAAAAGCAGAGCAAAAAAATATCAAGCATTATTTTCTTATGTAAATGTCTTACTTTAGCCAAGAAATAAGATAATCTCAATTAACAGGGGGACTACTACCTTCCTGGTTCAAGTTTTAATAAATTGTATCGTTAATCAGATAGTGAACTTTGAGTCAGTACTCTGAACTATTTATAAAACTAAATTCCTTGCTTAATTTGAACATGCATGTCTCAATA
This sequence comes from Echinarachnius parma, assembly GCA_037951105.1. NCBI lineage: Eukaryota > Metazoa > Echinodermata > Echinoidea > Clypeasteroida > Echinarachniidae > Echinarachnius > Echinarachnius parma. Next base: position 435 of record JBAMJV010003933.1, on the reverse strand, counting down.
ATCAATAAAGACTTGACTATAACTTACTGGGAGGAGAAAGAGATGGTTAAATCTCATATAGTATGATCAAGTTGCAAAAATTATACTCTTAGTCCATGATTTTCCATGTGTTATGCCCATGATGTACACAACTTTTTTTAGATTTTACAATTTTTTGGCACAAAACAGCATTGTACCTCATTAAAAATGTATAATATTTTTTTTAATAGTTGAACATTTGGTTTACTGCACATTCTGTTGAAAATTTTCAAATTTTACAATAATTTTGGAAAAACTTATTAATATTTTTAAAATAATTTTTTGCTAATTGAAAAAAAAATTGAAATATAATTTTTGTTCTAAAAACTGTTTGATTACATATCAAATGTACAATTCAAAAAGTGTCATGCACAATGGAGCATTTTTTGCGGGTTATTTCTGAGTTAAGAAAAAGTG
>JBAMJV010003932.1:0-18115 GCA_037951105.1 Echinarachnius parma | reverse complement strand
TGGTAACAGAAAATAGCACAATTTTGCCCGAATACGACATCGTTTTGCCCGAATGTGAAATGCTTTTTGCAAAAATAAGGCATGATGTTGCCCAAGTATGGCCGTTTTCCAAAATTCGGGGGGGGGGGGGGGGGGGGGTGCAATCACATTCTCTCTCTCTCTCCCCCCCCCCCCCTCCTCTCTTCTATTTTTCTTTTTCTTAACACCAATACCAATTGCCCCCCCCCCCCCCCTATATACATATAACTTTCTTCTTTCCCTGTTTTTCTCTGTTTGTTGTTTTTCTTGTTCCAGTTTGCTATTTTCCTCTCACATCCTTTTGTATATATTTTCATCCTTCCTTTTCAAATTTCAAGCTATCCCTTTTGTAAATATTTCCCCCCATATTTAATCATTCGTAGTTTTGATAACTTTGAAACATTTTAAAAGTGAAACATTGATGTATTATGTTACATGGGGACCTTGCTCTTACAAGCCCAGCTTCTCTAAAGTCTCCACTTTCTTTCATTTGGATTGTATATCGATTTAATATTGCACTTAAATTGTTTTTTCTTATGCTGTTTTGTTCTATTATTATATGTAAAATGTTGTGAAAGAAATAAATAAAATGAACCTTGAACCTTGAACCTTGAATCCCAAGCATTGTTTGGATTCTGAGATATGACTTTGTAATATGAGCCCAGTCAGTAGAAAAGAGGCAAGGTATAGCTAGATTACACGGGTTCGGTTCAGAACAGAGCTACATAAACCCCATTAGATTGCCGTACCAGTTTAAAGGCGAAGTTCAGTTTTTGTAGAGAGGGCGCTGCACATCAGAATTTATTTGTTAGGTAATGACAAACTGAGTGTCAAATTCGAAGAGTAGTATGACATTTCAATGACAGAATAAACTTTATTTGAGTCAAAATCGGCACAGAAATGGCTGAAATATCAATAACGTAACCATTTGTAATAGATATAGGGCCCTTTATATTATTAAATACTTTTGAACCAGCTGCTGTTAAACAAATGTTTAACATGCTTCCCTCTTTAAAACAAAGATTTACAAAAGAGGGTTTTAAATAGTTGTTCAGTACCTCTCTATCTAATTACTATTGCAACTTTTGAAATTTTTCAAATAAACACACTGTATAGCCTTGAATACGAGAATACCTGCTTAAAAGGTAGTTCAGATTCGTCAAATGAGATGCGCGGGCGCCATCTTGCATACGCGTTGCGCACGGTGCGTAATGCCACGTTAGCTCAGTGTCATGCGGTGCGCGCAAACTAACCCAGTTCAAAATGGCAACCCGCTATGTAGCATCCCCACGCTTGATGCCCTTTAAACTACCAGATTGAAGTTTTATAGATTCGTATTTTCAATGCCTTATGTGACATTAAAGGTAGTCCGGATTCGTGAATCATTATGCGTGGTTCCATCTTGCGACGCACATCGCACGGTGCGTAATGCACGCTGACTCTATGGTGTACAGTGCGCGCAAACTAGCCTAGTTCAAATTGGCGACACCACAGTGTAGCATTAAAGGGACTTAGTAACATTGTCCCAAATCCTCAAAATAAAATTTTTGATATAGCGGTTCCCTCATACCTTGTTGTATTCGTATTAATAATATAATCATGGGACCAGGTTTCGGTTTTTCAAATTTCCCTTTCCGTTACCAAAGATATGTACGATTGAAGTATTCAGATAAGAAAAACTCCGGGCGAGTTTTTCATCCCTGTACAAAGTGAATGCAGTGAGTTAGATGAATATCACCCCAATATCACTTTGCATTTTCGCTCATTACTTGGCCATGCAATGTCCATTTGACTTGAAATTTTCACACAATACCCTGTTGACATATGAGATAACAACACTATACATTGCATCAACGTCTTCATCAATTTCTTGCACATGTCAACAAAGTTACTAGATCCCTTTAAGGGCATCTTGTTGTATTAATGCTTGGTTTTATTGAGTATTATTGAATCATAATCATGATTTTTTTTGGTATAAGTTAGTTACTGATCGCCAAGAATCAGAAACTTGATAATTAAATAATATAATTAGCCGTTAAAGGGGTAGTTCAGTTTTTGGTAGAGACGGGGCGCTGCACATAACAATTTTGTTGTGAGGTAATGAAAAACTGAGTGTCGAATTTGAGAGAAACAATGCAATTTTAATGGCAGAATAAACTTTATTTGGTCAAAATCGGTCCAGAAAACGGCTAAAATATCAATAAATATATCTGATCTTATAGTTATTTGGGGGCCCAAATAATTAGATGATTTTTTCAAAAAATTAAAAAATGCTTACACTTTTTCAAAAAAGTTCAAAAAGCGTTTTTTAAATAATTGTTGATGATCTCTCCTATTTAATCATTATTTCAATAAAACATCACATCCATAATTTTGTATAAAAAATTGTTGAAACCAATGCCCTTTTAGAGAGCGCCCTCTTGTGTTTTAATGGCTCTTTTTGAATGATAACAGGCTTTTTACTTAGTCGTTTGTAATTTTGTATACCTTTCGAGCATGGTGGAGTTATAACTATTAGTTTATAATGTTACTGTCCAGGTTCGGTTACTAAAGTTCAGCCTTACAAAACTGTACTACCCCTTTAAACTGTGGAAAACCCTCAAAATTTGTATACAAGATTTGTAGATTATTATTTTAGAGAATCCAAAAGTGCTAACGAGGTGGACTCCCCCCCCCCCCCCCCCCGAGATGTCGGCCATCCGGCGCGTGGCCGCCACCAAAAGTAGCACACAGATAGCTTGCGACATAATCCTTAAGACTGCATTGTTATTTATTTAAGAATTCAATTGCTAAATTGAAATGTATAAGAATGGTTACCAAAAGTGCTCGCCTGTGGTATAGGAGCTGTAGTATAGGAAAGTAAATGTATGCATAAATCACCTTTTGTCTATAACTCACTTAATTATGTTCAGAATATGCAAATTTGTGAATGAATATTAATTATGCCTTAATTAACAAGTGTTCAACAATCAGAATTGAACAGTCAACATTTTTCTTATGAATTTTTTTTGTATGTCTTTTTTTTGTTTTACCTAAATATCTTTTTCAATCGAATAAATAATTGACCATTTTCCAATCATTTGTAGCCCTAAATTAAACATTTGCATTGATTAGTATGCAAATGATAGAAGGTTTTGTGTATTTCAGCAACAAATCAATTTCCATAGGATTTGTACACAAATCACGAAATTGAGCGATTTTTGGACCGACATTCACTTACATGCGGTAATACATGCGCGCGTTGTGGGAATTATCACGCGAAACATCGAGGGGGGGGGGGGCTGGATGCCACCCCCACGCCCCCCCCCCCCCCACCCACGGTCTGGGTTGCGATTTTTTTCCTCAAAACAGGTTGCTATGGCACTATGCCCGTTTAATTGGTATCGGTCAATTTGAATGGAGACCAACAACGCGCGTATTCAGTTCGAGTAATACATAGACTTAAAGTTAAATCAACTAAATCTGACATATAGCCACTAAATCTGAGCTATAGCTACTAACATTAGGGTTGGGGGTTAATGTTAGGGTATATATACCTTTGAAAAAACATACCAACCAAGTGAACTTGAGATAGCTCAGTCGGTAGAGAGCTTGACTGATATGCTAGAGATCCCTGGTTCGAATTCAACCTTGGTTCAATGTGTTTTGTATTTACTATTTTTGACGGCACTCGACTAAATGTTCGAATTTATACAAGTCGGAAATTTCTTGTATGCGTGGTCTCTAACCAAGTCGCTAATTCACAAGGATTTGCAAACCTGTTTGGGAAAAGAAATCGCGGCCTGGTAAGGGTAATAAACCCTTTAAATGTAACAATAATGAATCTTGTTATGCATATAAATTGAAGAAAATGTGTTGTACGAAACTAACTCATAACATAAATATATTACAAATATCACTTAATACAAAAAAGAATGTTTACACTATTAAAATTACTCAATGCCTATACAAATGCCGTAAAGCAGAAAAAGAAAGAATTTTGTAGATACATTTACTGGCATTAAAGACAGGATAGGGAGAACGATCACTAAGGTTTTACATAGAAATAAATAATTAAAAAACCATCAGTATACAAATGATGCACAGGCATAAGTGGATCGGTAAGAATTGGATGCACGAGTATAACTTTGGAATGGTTTAAACCCACAAGCACAGCTGGAAATGGGGTTATAGACCATTTCCAAAGTTATAAGAGTGCATCCAATTCTTTACATATTATTTTTTTACATATACATATCTTAATCATATTAATATGATTAGGATATTAATATGATAATGATCTTCACAGACGACAATAATGATTTCGTTATACACAGAGATCGAAATGTTTGACTAAGACTATGAACGTAGAATCGTGTAAAGTGCGTAATGTTATTAAAGCAAATAAATTATAATTAAGCTATGACAAGACACATAATTATGATCATGTTTAATTATGTTAATAAAGATATACCGTAAGTCAAATTAAGCATTGATTCAGGTTTTGAATTGAAAACTTTAAATGAAACGCGCCGGAAAGTTTCGAAAGTGATGGGACTTACGAGTATCAAATTTATCATGTAACATTAACCCTAAACAGACCGGGCTATTTGAGGTCTTCCTACGGCCGGGGGGGGGGGGGGGGGGGGGGGGGGGGGGGCATTATGACCCCCTCCCCCTAAGATCTCGGCCGCGGAGCCCCCCCCCCCCTCTCCCAGCTTTATTAGGGTTAAAGGGATAGTTGGGTTTTGGTAGAGAGGGCGCTACACAAAATGTATTTTTTTTAGATATTGAAAAAACTGAGTGTCAAATTCTAAAGAGCATACCATTTTAATGGCAGAATAAACTTTATTTGATCGAAATCGGTTCAAAAACGCATGAAATATCCATAAACACCCATATTTCATCTGTGCTTTTGTTACTTTAACCACATCAAGCGCAAGGGGGTGCATTGAGCCCCCCCCCCCCCCACACTACCTTACTTTCGATCTCTACTCCAATGATATTGACTTAGGTTTGAAGTCTCAAATGTCTCTTTCGGCAGAATTTTACACTTTACATGCATGCCTTTAAATATTAGTTTGTATTGCTTAAATTTGAAAAACCTCAGTGGACCATTTTAACCATGCTTACACAAAAATGGCTATGAGTAAGCAATGACAATAGTGTATTTTGTAAACCATTATTCGGGCAAATGATAACTCACCGACGTTAAGATACAAATTATGTATAATACATGTATGCGTAATATACTACACACCCTACCATAATACTAAGATGATTTTGAGCCACAAATTATATAGCGAATAATGATTCCTTTTTTTAGCATAGGGTGACACATGAGGCTGGGCATTGAACGCAGACAACAGTGGTCCATAATATCGGGAATATTCAAGAGGAAATATGTGACTAGCAATGATAGGAGTATTCCCCTTTAAGTTATACGTTTTGGTGTATTGATGTTAAATTCTTTTTTTTGATATTATAGGTCTAAACGATTATTAATAATAATAATAATAATAAATAATTTATATAGCGCAGAAACTATATATATATATTCGACTGCGCTTCAAGAGCTCCTATAAATACCATTCTACTACACAATGCTATATAATATAAAGCATAATCATAAATATAAATTAAGTCTGTGTTTAAAACAAATACGTTTTTACTTTCAATTTAAAGCTGTTTAATGTTTGAGATTTCCTAATATCCACTGGTAACTTATTCCATAATCTAGGAGCAGCACAAATAAATGATCGATCACCTAAGGTTACTTTTGTTCTAATGTTGGGGATCTGCAATGCCAGTGTGTCTTGTGTACTACGAAGATTATGACCATGAGTTTGAAACTTAAGAGTCAGTAACTCAGTAATATAACTAGGAGCTTGGCCATTTAGCGCATTATAAACTATCATTAACATCTTAAATTCAATTCTTTGACGTTATTTGTACGCTTAAAAAACAACTTCATGTTTTGTGGTGTGTTTTTAAATAGATTCTCCACTTGGTCTTGAGTCTTATGACATCCCTGATTCGAGTCTGACCGCGTCGAATAGGTTATTTGGGTTACTATTGCGAGCTGGAGCCAGGCGGGGACGGTTGAATTTGGCTGCGTATGATGACAAGTTTGGATCCTGGATCGCAGGCACTGATGACGCTAACCAGTGGATCCAGGTGAGAAAATGTATCCTTATTCAAATACGCATCGAAGGAAAACGAGTACTGTGAAATCTGTGAAATCAGGTGTAGAATAAGTATTATGATTATAAATTGTTAATTTGAATATCAAAAGTGTCCTAAGTACTTTGTGTATTGGATGCAACATTGTCATCGACATGTTTTTTTAATTACATTAATGGCAAGTTCGAATAATTGTTTAAACATTTAAACAAATTATGTTTATATTCAAGGTATTCATTTCATTTATTTAAATATTGCTTAATTTTCATTTACACGGCATATCAATTGAGGCCGTATTTTGTTGTGTTTGTGGTGGAAATGTTTATTAATTTCACGTGCTGTGATTTCCGTTCTTGGTAAAAGTTTATTTCATTCCCCCTTTTCATTCAAGATACTACTAATTGTACATTGTGTAATATTGCGATTTAGGTTAGTTAAAGAGGAGCAACAAGTATATAACAACATCTGATAATATAAATGTAAGTAATGTTGTGTATTATTAAATTCAATGCAAAACGCGTAAAAAAGGGTCGTGTACGTACATACCAATTAATAGTCCTGTAGATGTTTCGAGGACCTGGAGATGTTCTTTAGTACAATGTTTTTGTTTTTGAATATTCATGTTCTTAATAGTTTCTAGAGAAAATTCAGCTTTGTTGCCACGTTGGCAACATTGGGCAACTCTTTTTATAAGCAATATAAAGATATCGAGCTCATTTGCATATTTCTGAAATATGACCAGGGGTCATTCCATTTCCGGTGCTCGATTACAAGTGCCAACCACAAGGCAACCACCTGAAATCCAAGATGGCTGCCCCTAATTTGCATATTTATGAATATTATTGTATTTCAGTGGCTACAGCCTCTAATAAGCAATAATTACATGTTATGTAGATGCATTCATGATATTAATGTGTATTTAAGATATTTCAGCTTGGTTGCCGCCTTGGCAACCTCTGGCAATGCACATAATTAGCATAGTTGATTATCAACCTAATTTGCATATTCCTAGAAATCATGTAAAATCGTGTATATTGTGATCCTGAATGTTAAAAAGGCGAGAAATACCACTTTTCCAAGGCGTTAGGGGGCAACAAATCCATTTATGATATTAAATTTGATGTATCACCTCGGCAACCCACATGAATCCAAAATCGCCGCCTCTGGTATTTTCAAGGAGATAATGCAATTTGCACTTTTAACAGCATTTATTTCATAAAAGTGTATATCTGTTATATTAAGCAACCAACTACAGTACATTGTGATTCAAGTATTCTACTTGCTAATTCCAATATTCATGAATCCAAAAGTTTTAACATCGATCTAATCTAACCAAAAGAATTAAGTCATGTATCTAAACATGTGCAATTTTAGGAGCAGCTATCTTGGATTTGAGAAGGTTGCCATGGTGATATATGGATATAATTATCAGAAATGGATTTGTTGCCCTCCAAAACCATAGAAAAGTGGCATTACATGTATTTTTTACTTTCCTTGTTCCGAATATACTCGATTTGAGGGGATATGCACATTAGCCAGGTAAAAACCTTATTATGCAAATAATATGCATTGCTAGAAGTTGCCAAGGTGGCAACTAATCTGAATTATCTCTATTACATATTTATAACATGATTGAAAAATAATCTTCTGGAATTGATGCTAATTATAGGCTGTATCCACTGAAAATCAATATCATTCATGAATATCCAAATGAGGGGCCTATATGGCACTTGTAAACCAGCACCGGGAATGGATTCCTTACCCCCAAATTACTATATAAAAGTTGCTCTGAATACTTTTGTACTGTCTCTTTATAGAAAATGACCCCTGACCTTATTTCAGAAATATGCAAATAAGCTCATTATCTTTATTTTAAACAATTTGCCCAGGGTCGCCGAAGTGGCAACAAAGCTGAATTTGTTCTACCAACCATTTAAAACATGAATAGTTAAAAAAAACATTGTACCAAAAAACGTCCCTGGGTCTAATACACAAACTATTGGACCGTCTACAGGACTACTACTAAACTGACGGAACCCAACATGCCTCATGGTTCTGTATGCGCCGAACATCTGTGAGGAAGCCAATTCTATTTAGGTGTACGTTAGGAGAGAATCACGGACGATGCGTTTATCCAAGACAAACGGTAGTCTTCGTCTGCAGACCAATGAACACATGTTATAGTATTAGACCGGGGGCCCAGAACATTTAATCAGCTGAAGAGCGACAAAAGGTTTGATGGCACTGGCGTACTGGTGGGACAACAACATTCAATCATGGCTTTTATCTAATTCGATAACAGTGATTGAAAAAAAGAGTATTTCTTTAGACAAGAAAACTCAGATTTTACTTCATGTCAAGTCAAATTTCCTTCCCAAGTATGCACCAAATTGCATAATTTAAAGTAAAACATTGCAAAAGCACCTTTACCGTGCACGGGCGGACACCCACCTACCATCACACCCTCCCATCACCCGCCCCCCTCTCGGTTATTGTTTCGCTCCCTCGGGAATCGGTCTTGTATACGTCTGGAATACAATGTTCATGTTGTTTTGTCATAAAATAATGCTTTTGATGCACTGTTTGAACTGAATATGTCACTTTGCGAATATTATTTTGGGGGTGCATTTTTTTTTTTTTTTTCATGAATCAATCATAACCTCTTCTGGTTGGTAGAATCATGACAATGATGACGCACTAACGCACATTATAGTACATGTCGTCAAGTCAGAATTTTCTTTCTAGGTATGCACCAGATTGCACAGTTTCAAGTCCAAAAATGCAAAAGCTTCCTACTGTGGGAGGGGGGACACCCCCCTCCCAAACCCTCCCCCCGCTCAGTCGCTTCGCTCCCTCGCAATATCCGGTGGTGATGCGAATTTGGTTTAGCCCCCCCAAAATGTTTGCTCATTACGCCACTGTTTGATGGTCTCATCATTTTAGTATGTGGCCAAGGGTCAATGTAATAAATTGCTGGCGGGTCACATCCTGTATTATTAAGCTGAACACCGACATGGACAAAAGTTGGTGGATATCGTACCTTAGGGGGTACCTATTATGAAAACAGCAATGCCAGTAATTTTATCCTGTACGGGGCCCTATCCAGTAGCCCCAAAGTGCCCCACCCACGTGGTGTTATTCAGCTGAAATGAGACAGGGCTAATTTATTTTACAATGGAAGTATTTCACAAACGAGATAACACCTACGACAGCAATTTTATCCTGTAAGGGGGGTCAGACAGTAGCCCTGAAGGGTGAACGGAAAAGGACCGGCGGTCAGGTTATAGTCCCAGAATGCAATTCAGTGCGGCGCGACCACCGCGGCGCACCGATACACGACTCTATATGTTTTCGTATCGCTCGTTCGCGTGAGCGGAGTAATGCGTGCGAGTTTCTTGCAAGCGTCGCCTGTTCGCTGTGTATTTCCCGCAAAATTGTTTTTTAGCAACAAATCGCGCTGCTATAGTGTCGTGGTCCGTCCAAATTCTGGGTTATTTTGCAAAATTTGGGTATCTAATTGTTTTTGAAGGTGGAAAGTATAAACCTATATACAGGGTGGCCCAAAAAAAACGGAACGGGGCACTTCCCAAAATATAATACCACAATGTTTATGTTCATCGGATAGGGTGTCCTTTCCCATGAAAAACGATACAAAGAACAGTAATTTGGGTCAGGTCGTTTTTGTTTAAGGACGCAGTGAGTGAGGCCATATCAGGTGCCGATTTATGTCGATTTCGACCTAGTCAATGCCAGTTTAACCGCACTCCTTGCCGTAATACCATTCAGCGATCAGGCCCATTATCTCGGCACACGGCTGAGTGCACACTAACAATAGTGCGCGATGCTCAACGATATGAACGGCGGTTCGTGCAATTCATCAAGCGCTGGCTCAATACAAATTGACAAAAAAGAGAACCTGACATGGTGTCACTCACAGGGCCCTAAAACAAAAACTACACGACCAAATTGACTGTTCTTGGTATCGTTGTTCATTTGAAAAGACACTCTATCCGATGGACATAATACATGTGTTACTTTATTTTGGGAAGTGCCCCGTTCCATTTTTTTTGGGGCCACCCTGTATATCAATTTGTTCATTGTGGGGATTTTGTATCACCCTAACAGTGAGAATCAAAGTTTTGAATGCAATAAGGGAGTTCGTAGTTAGCCCATGGAGCAACGGACGTAACCGGGTTTTCGGAAGATTGTAACAAAATTTACGCTTTACGCGTACGTTTACGGCACAGCCTGTGACGCACGCATTTAAAGTACAGGAGCTCTATGCAGAATTTCCGCGTGCGTGCGTGAATTCTCCTTGTGTTTCATTACGTTTGAAAGACCTGACCAAAAAAAACTCACATTAATCCTAAAATATTTAAAATTGAATAAATGTAACCATTCATTTTAATGTTCAAACTTGAAGAAGGCTAAACAACAAAAAATTGAATAAAAATCACATCTTTGCCCGTTTTCAACACTTAAAAGAAAACAGTACACACAAATCTACGTATGGGGCCTTTGCGATTTCAATACAAGCCCAGAAAAAAACGTTGACATTTTTGTTAAAATCCGAAAATAAATAGAAAAAATAAATTAAAAAAAATCAGTCTCATGTATATGAGATGTCTATTATGATTAATTCAGAAAAACATTTATGACTTCGAGCCAAATTTCCCGTGAAAACACGTTTCCAATGTGACAATAATTGCACGCAAGGTCCATAGAACAACACACAAAATCGATGACAGCGATGACTTCCGGGTACAATCTTGGTAAATAAATTTTCGTCTCAGAAATTGGCGCATGAGCAGTTTGTAAGTACGAACTCCCTTATTATATCTGGTGCGTAGGTGAGGGATAGATTTAATTTTTTTCAAATTTCCCTTTCGTAAAAAAGATATTTACATTTAAAGTATTCAGATGTCAAATTATCCACTGGATCGTCAGAACCGTGTACAAAGTGAGTTCAATGAGTAAGTGAATACCACTTTGCATTTGTGCTCATTACTCGACCATAACTTGAAATGTTCACACAACGCCCAGTGGACATATCGGATAACAACAATATATTGTATCAACAACTCATCACTTTTTGCACATTCAATGATCTCTTGACATCTCGCAATGGGGTGGATAAGATGACCCCCCCCCCCCCCCCCCAACCGTTTGACTGCCAAGTGTAAGTGTGTGTATTTACATCATATGGGAATCTCTTCTATTAATAAATGTATTAATTAATAATATGTGACCGCTTACCCCAAAACCCCCAAAAAGTTGACAAACATGAATTTGGATTTTTTAATCTAGCTGGAAAAGTAGACTCTAAGCTTTAAAATGATATATAACTCATCAAATTTGGACACTCCAAACCTATTCAACAAAGCGATTAAATGTAGGAGAGTGGGAAGGTCTATAGTTTTACAGAATGAAGAGAAAAGAGGCTCTAAATAGTAGGGTCACTCAGGCGCGTAGTGCGGAGGAGCTATCCATTGAATCCATAACTCAACTTTGGCTTCGTTTTAAGACTCAAAATTTGAAACAGTCGATAGAGGAAAGATTATGCTTTCAGGTAAAGTAAAATTTAAAAATTTGATTTTTCAGCAAAAATTACATACTTTGGCTCGTAGCGGAGAATCATATACCGCGACTTTTTGGGGGTTTTGGGGTAAGCGGTCACATATGGTAAATGTTCTTTATCAGGCATGAGAGTGAACAATTTACAAATTTGTCTAAAATTACTACTTCATAAGGTGAACTTACAGGTCCATAATTATGCACACGAACGCTTGTATGCACCTGAAGGAACTTCAGCTTCAAAAATGTCACCGTAGCAGTGAAAGGTACAAAACTGATTAACTTTGTTTTGAATATCAACTCGAAAAACTGATTTTACAGGAACATATGGACCGAAAAAAACATAAATCTAAAATGAAAATCGTAGACATACAATCACATTAAAAACACATTATGAGCATGAACATAACAGAGGCAACAAACCTGTCTTGAATATCCCCTCAATAACTTGGACTAATAGGTCAATGTGCAAAGCTAGGTCCTTATTATGCACGTTGAAAGAAGACATGAAGGTTAAACAGTCGAATACCTGGTAAGTATTATTACAGATTTTTGGGCAGATATTCAAGATAAAGTTTGTTTATTTCATTATTTGTATGCCTATGTTCCTTTTAAGTTTATAATTTAAAGTCCATGTTATCGAGTTCATAATTTAGATAAGGTCTGTAATTTTTCCTAACGTTCACGTCTACTAATATTGTTCTTTTTAAGTAGGCATCCTTACAAATATACAGAGTGTCCCAGAAAAAACGAAACCGGATTTCATGGCAGAAATTGTATGTCATACTGAATAATTTCTTTGTTAAGATATGTATGAAAGGCTCTATGTTTCTCCTTTCATTTGATGCACAACTCGTGGCACATCATTCAGGCATGATTGAATTTAAACAATGGAAGGTGGTGTTACCAAAATTCCATTTGCACACAGAAATTGCAAGTTTGTGTGAGGTTTTTGGATGAGTTTTTAGGGCAGAACACGTACTTATTTTGAAAAAGGAAAAACGCTGCATAAGCATACATTTATCTTTAACATGACACCTCATGCGCAAAAAATTAACGATGTAAACCAGAGAACAAGTACAATGAATACATGACTGATTTCTGCCCAAATGAGTAGATAGTTGAGTAAGAAGGCGTTCAGCTTTCCTGACTAGCAGATGACAATGGACTTGATGCATGTGTGAATTTACACAAACATGGGGATCAGGGGAAACATGGGAAACATGCTAGATCAGGAAAGTTACTAATTTGGGCTGAAATCAAGCATGTTTTCATTGTACTCGTTATTTGGCAAATTGGCATAAATCATTTATTTTTTAATCTTGAGGTGTCATATCAAAGATAAATATATTAATTGTTATCCGGTTATGCGATGTTTGTCCTTTTTCAAAAAAGATTTTGTTTACTACCCTTAAAAACTTACCCAAACGTGCAATTTCTGATGTGCAAATGGAATTTTGGTAACACCAATTTGTTCAGTATAATGCGTGAATGATGACTGTGCCGTAAGTTGCACATCAAATCAAAGAGGAGAAATACCCGAGAGGTGGGGGGGGGGGGGGGGGGGGGGGGGGGGGGGATCACTCTCATACAAGTGCTACCCACCCGTGTCTATCAACCTCTGAAATGGACCCTTATGGGTAAAAATGGCGTATCGCACCTTTTTAAAGTTGGACCCTAATGGGCAAAAATGGCATATCGCACCTTTTTAAAATGGACCCTTATGGCGTATCCATTTCCTACAGCCACTCCGTAGAAGAAAAAAACTCGTCAAAAACCTAGTACTGAGCTACGGTAGCTGAAAAGGCACCTTTTTGTAGAAAAGCTTTGAAACGATGCCTTTTCGGACGCGGGTGCATAGCCAGTCATGTTGGGAGTGACCCCCCACCCCCCCCCCCCCCCCCCCCCCCCGGAGAAACAGAGCTTTTCATTCATGTATATCTCATCAAAGAAATTATTCATTATGAAATTTCCTGCCATGAAATCGGGTTTTGTTTTATCTGGGACACGCTGTAGAACTTGATTTGAATAATCACATGTAAGTTCAGGTATTTGAGTTTAGGTATATTTAAGTCCAGGTTATTGAGGGGATATTCAAGAAAGGTTTGTTTCCTCTCTATTAAACATTTATGTCCATAATGCGCTTTTTATTTACCGTTTGCATATTGACCTGTGGGACCAATATTATCATATCAATCTGGCAAGTCCAAATTATCAAGTGGATATTCCTATCAAAGTTTGTCGATTGTATTACAGTCATGTCTACGATGTTCATTTTAGATTTAAGTTCTTGTCAGTCCATGCACAAACTTAATTTACATATGTTCCTGTAAGTTCAGTTAATGGAGTTGATATTCAAAACAAAGTTAAAGGGATATTTGAGTATTGGTCAAACCTTAAAGGGGACCACCGGGCATTATAAAACCAATGCTTAGTTGTTTTGGTACTACAATTGATATGATGACAATAGATGATGGTATTACTTGCAATATTGTATCATTAAATGGATATAATTTAGAGAGAAAAGATCGTGATAAAAACGGTGGCGGTGTGTGTTGTTATATTCGTGAAAATATTCCATATATAAGAAGATATGACTTAGAAAAAAAAGAACTTGAATTAATATGGATTGAATTGAAGCCTAGAAATCAGACTAGCCTCTTTGTATGTATATTATATAGACAACCCAGTAGTATTTCATCCTACTTGATTTGTTAGAAGAAAATCTTGATTGTGTACATACAATATCAGATAGAATGGTTCTCCTAGGAGACTTTAACTGTGATTTGTTAAGGGACAATACTCTATCTAAACGTTTGACTGAGTTAAGTAGTCTGATGGGATTATCCCAACTTATTCAACAACCCACTAGGGTAACGCCTAATAGTAGCACACTCATCGACTTAGTCTTTGTGTCAAAGTCAATGGGTGAGCTTCAATCTGGTGTTCAATCAGTTGGATTAAGTGACCACTCCCTGGTGTACGTGGTTACAAAGTTTAAGTCACAAAAGTCAATACCTAAAATCTCGACGTTTCGTTCTTTTCGATTCTTTGAAGAAGAAGCCTTTCTTCGCGATTTGGCAGCCATTGACTGGGACAAAATGTGGACACAGCTAGATAATGTCAATCAAAAGTGTCTACTTGAAGTTGTGTAATAAACATGCCCCTTATGTAACAGTACGGAGAAAACAGAAAGGTTCCCCATGGATTAATGATGAAATATATTATGATTGCTAGGAACGTGATTACAATAAGAAAAAGTTTGATAAAACTAAAGAAAATATCTATTATGAGACGTATAAATATTATAGAAACAAAGCAAATAACTTAAATAAAAAGTTGAAACGAGCTTACTATCGGAAGGGAATTAACGGATAGTAGCGTTGATATGAGGAAAAAATGGAAAGTGTTGAAGGAGTTATTACCTAGCAAGAAATCAAATAATAATTCACATATTCTAAGAAATGGGGAACCTGTAAATAATTCATATGATATAGCAACTGAGTTTAATGAGATGTTTAGTAATATTGGTACGGTTAATCAAAATAATATAGACAAAAATCAACAAAAAGATAATTGTTTGAGACACATTCAATTGGCAAGATCTATCTTTTGTTTTGAAGAAATTAGCGTCGATTATGTTCAGAAGGAATTAAGTAATTTAGATTGCACAAAGTCTATAGGACTTGATGATCTGCATCCCAGAATTTTAAAAATTAGTGCTCGTCACGTCGCTAAACCATTAGCGCATATATTTAATGAATCTTTATGTACGGGAAGCTTTCCACAATCGTTTAAACTTGCCAAAATAGTACCTATACCTAAGAATAAGCTTACTAATGACATACATAATTATCGTCCTATATCATTGCTATCGATAGTGGCAAAAGTATTTGAAAGAGCAGTCCATTCACAGCTCCTTAAATATATTGAAAAAGAAGGTCTCATGACTGAGCGCCAATCGGGTTTTAGACCCAATCACTCAACTGCAACATGTCTAACTGAGATTTGTGATTATTTATATGAAAATTTTGACAGGGGTAAATTTGTTGGCGCTACATTCCTAGATCTCAGAAAGCGTTTGGACGTCATACCCCATGACTTGCTTTTGTTAAAAATGTCTTACTTTGGAATAACTGACGTTGAATTGAAATGGTTTGAATCTTACGTAATAGATAGAAAGCAGTGTGTGTTCTATAAAGGAGAAACGAGTGACTTTCTCCCCGTGAGAACGGGGGTCCCACAAGGATCAATACTAGGACCACTTCTCTTTTGTTTGTTTATGAATGATATGTCAAATTTAAAACTGAGTATTGATACAAAAATCTCACTTTATGCAGACGATACAGCTGTATTTCACTCAGGTTTCGATGTTAGGAAAGTGCAGACAAATCTTCAATCAGATATAAATAAACTTAGTAAATGGATTTTAGACAATGGTATGTTTGTAAACTCAGACAAAACGAAGGTTATGTTGTTCTCATCTCGGCAGAAAAAAAATAATTGTAACTTTCAGATATTTATGAATGGTCAATTACTTGAAAATGTAACCAAACTCAAACCCCTCGGTGTAACTTTTGAGCAAAGTTTGAATTGGTCATGCCACGTGGGTGATGTTGTTAGGAAAATTGTACGATCAATTGCATGTATACGAAGAATTATGTCCTGTTTAACAATCGACAATTTGAAACAGTTGTATTTTACACTAATACTTCCGTACATAGATTATTGTTGCACTGTGTGGGGTTCTCTAACAAAAAGAGACATGTTGAGGATACAAAGATGTCAAAACAAATATGCTCGAATGATTTTGAAAGCTGACTATAATACTCCATCATTGGGACTCCTTCACTCACTGAAGTGGCAGCCCGTTGAACAAAGAATACATTTTCATTATTATGTTATGGTGTATAAGTTATTGCACAACCTTGCCCCACAATACCTTTGTAATTTAGTATATAGGCGTAATGCAGCATATTGTACTCGTTATACCATTTCTAGCCAATTATACTTGCCAAAACCTAGAACTGAATATAGAAAACGCTCCTTGTCGTATGTTGCAAGTAAACTTTATAACGCACTACCTATGTATGTCCAAATATCTCCCACATTAAGCATATTTAAAAAACGCCTTCGGCAACACCAGTCCATTAAATGATATCGCAATAACTATCGCAATTTGATTTTTTATACACTTAAGTTGAAATTTTTATTCTGTCATACCTCCGATGTAACTTTGTTTAAATTGCCAAGTTTTTAAAATGATTTTTTATTATATTTATGTATTAATTTTGTTTATGTATGTATATCTTTATCCTGTGTTTTTCAATGTAAACGTTGTAATTTCTATCTGAAACAGGGCCCTCTTGTAAAGCAGGCCTTTGTGGCACTGAATGGGGCTACCCTGTGTTTTTAAAGAAGACTGAATAAATAAATAATAAATAAATAAAATAATATTGAATATCAATCATACTCTCATGGGGTCTGATATATTTCTGTAATTTGAGAACAGTGCAATTAATTACTACGACCTACGGAACCACAGCTATTTAGTGGTTCGCGCGCGCGACTTTTGTTTGCACGACCGCTCAATCAATACGCGTACGTTATATGGTAGTATGTGAGATTTATTATCGTTTCGGGCATGCATGCAATACGCCCGAGCGCGCTCGCACTTTGATGTACACATAATGCCCAGGCGCTATAGAGCCATCGCACACTGAAGTACGTGAAGTACGTGAAGTACAATGCCACCGCACCATGCATGTAGGTTACTCTGCATGCATGCAATGTATAGTACACTGCTTGTATAGCGCTACGTGTATACGCGATAGATGTTGTTTCTGAACGCCAAGTTGATATTTTATTCGCTGCACACAAGAGATTTTAGAGATTTTCTCTTTTTTTTTGTTTTGTAATAGTATTTTATTTTCTCTCAAACAAATTTACAACGTAAATTTACAATACAAATCATTCATATAAGTACAACAAACTAATTGTGTACAGCATTACATATACATATACAATCTGTTCTTATACATATAATGATAATCATAGTGTTTGAGAAAAAAGAGATCTATAGTAAAACAGAGAAACAATAGCGAACTAACAGAAGAAAGATAAAAAGAAAAAGAAAAAAAAAAAGGGGGGGGGGGGGGGGGGGAGGCGGTAGTAAGAACTCTGTACATGGTGTCTCTGTGTCATACCCTAGTCAGAGAGTGTGTTCCATTTTCTATAATGAATTTGCAATGTTCCTCTCTGTTCAGCTATCTTTCTTTCTTCCTCTTTATTTTTCAATAATGTATCTTTAATATCTTTTATAGTTGGAGGAACATCTTTCGTTCTACTATTAACAAATATC